>JANHFL010008572.1:228912-243017 GCA_032468155.1 Oxyrhabdium leporinum
TATCTATCTATCTATCTATCTATCTATCTATCTATCTATCTATCTATCTATCTATCTATCTATCTATCTCCATCCATTTAACACAAACATTCTTTGGACTTCTACACTAGGTCAAAAGCTGCTCTTTTGTATAATGATAGATCAGTTCTTGAAAACCATCACCTGAGTGCTGCTTTCCGCTTGCTACAAGACAGAGATACAAATATCTTAGTCAACTTAACCAAAGATGAGTGGAGGTGAGGCTGTATATTGATGTATAGCTAAGCTGTTCCAAAATATATTAATTGCCAGCTTCTTTTGGATTTCGTGTTCTTTCTTTTGCTTTCAGAATTATCTTTAAGGGACTATATTAAAACTTCCACATATATGACATCCTTGTCATATATGACAGCCATAGCCTGTACATTAGACAGGTGGCCAAACAAATGTGAGCTAATAGTTATGGATTCACTTGCAAAGCTGCTATGAAGGTTTTATTGTTTTGTCATTTTATTTACTTGTTGTTTTCAGATTTACAACTATCATAGTAAATCAGAAAATTGATTAAGTCATAAGATCCATCACCTAATGCACAGTTTAAATGCTAAGATTCATAGTTAAAATAGTTTAACTATTATTAATTATAATAGTTAAAATAATTTGGCATTTGATGTGGCAGCATTTGTTGCCATTAATTTCTGAAGAGCTATTTTTCTACCTAGTTTTAGAAGGCTACAAGAGTGGGGCACCCTTGTTTCTTAGGGCAGCCCTTGCAAAAAAGTGAAGTACAAGTAGTCCTTGACTTACAACAGTTCATTTAGTAAATGTTCGAAGTTACAACGGCACTGAAAAAAGCGACTTATGACCATTTTCACCCTTTCAACCATTCAGCCTCCCCATGGTCACGTAGTCAACCTTCAGACGCTTGGCAACTGACTCATATTTATGATGATTGCAGTGTCCTGGGGTCATGGGATCCCCTTTTTCTGACAAGCAAAGTCAATGGGGAAGCCAGATTCACTTAACAACCATGTTGCTAACTTAACTAACTGCAGTGATTCTGCAGACAACTATGGCAAGAAAGGTTGTAAAATGGGGCAAAATTAATTTAACAACTGTCTCACTTAGCAACAGAAATTTTAAGCTTGTAAATTGAGGACTACCTGTAGTCAAATCATGTAAGTTGCTACAGTGTAAAATACCAATGGTTTTCAGTAACTCTTTGAGTTTACCCTAAAGTTGTTTCCCTGCTTCTTTCATGTTGGGAATGTGATGACTATTTGAAACATTTCTCAGAAGTCCAAATGTGGAAGTTAATTTGTTCACATTTGGAGATGGCCCAGGGACTTCTTTCCATGCAAATCTCACTGAAGCAGAACAATTTAGAACAAGTAGTGAAGGCATTGAGTGAATGGCTTATACAGATGGAAATAGATAAAAAAAACCTGCAGCCATACTTTGCAGCAAGTGCCTGCAAATTGTTTTTCCCAAGTAGAAGTTAGGATAAAGTGCCTTTTAGGGCTTGGTAATATTTGGACATTCTTATTTTGATAACCTAGAATAAAATGTTCCTCTGTCTGCTTTCAGGGAATTGCGTCGCATGGTTATTAATATAGTTTTATCTACAGATATGTCACATCATTTCCAGCAGATGAAAATCATGAAACATATTCTGCAGTATCTCCAGCTAGCTGACAGGTTAGTTGTATTGGAAAGAGAAGCTGTCCTCACTCTGAACAGGGAGCAGGAGGGGGGGAGGGAGAGTGGCTAAGAGTTCTAAAGTTTTTTCTGGCTAAAAACAAAAAGTGGTTCCCTTTTTGTCTGGTGATCAGAATGATCTTAATTTGACAGGGCACACAAGGATAAAATCATGTCTTTTCTGGTACACATAGCTGACATCAGCCATCCAACAAAGCCTTGGGAACTGCACTATCGATGGTCAGAAGCATTAATGGAAGAATTCTTTGAACAGGTGCTGTATTTAAAAATCTAAGCATATATTATAGGTCTGTGCAACAATTCAGATTCAAAGGAAAAAAGCTGATTCAGAGCATACAGAATGCAAATTTAGTGCCTGTCTGAAGCTTCTTAAATGTTTTTAAGGGACTTTTTGGTTTCTTCTTCATCCCCGCCTTCCTTCAGCACTTCCCAACTTTGCTATGGAGCATATGGAAAAAAGGCAGGGGAGAGGGGTAGTTTAACATATTTACAGTGGCAATTTCACTGATGGAAAGAAATTGCAGGCTAAAATCTTCTGATAGCTTGTGTGGCTCTTGGTATTTTTGCTAAAATGTATTTCTCTTTCTTCCTCTGTTTTAGAAAGAGCATTTTCAAAATACTGTTTTTAATTGTTTTCATAGTATAGCATCTTTAAAGCATCACTTGTTCAGAATAGCTCATGCTTCTGTGAATTCCTTCCTCCAATGCTAGGGAGACAAAGAGGCTGAAATGGGACTTCCAATTTCTTCGCTCTGTGATCGCAAGACAACCAATATTGCAGAATCCCAAATAGGTGATGCTCATTTAAAAGGAGGGAGGCAATCTTTGTTTCCCCCCCACTCTTTTTACTTCTTCTTTCTTCCTAACTATCTTCCAAACAATGACTGTTCTTTATGTAAAGCTTTTTTTTAAGCTTCCCTTGGCAGTAACAATTAGGATGCAGAGAGGGGTTTTGGTAACAAGTCAGATTATGATTTCATTAAATTACAATGTTGTATTTTCCTCTTTTAGTGCAAACTTTTCCCTCATCAGTCACATTGGGGTAATTCCTTTAAGTGTAGCAAAACAACTATCAGAACAAAGAATTATTCCCTTTTACTTAGATAATGCAATGCATATATCACATGAAGCCATGGTTTCAATAAAGGAGAGTATTTGTAGCTCAGGGCTGAAATGAGGGGTCCTTGGTGCTCTCTGAGGTTGGTTGTTTTCTTGAAGACGTTTCATTATCCAAACTAGGTAACATGATGCTGTTACCCAGTATGAGTAATGAAACATCTGCAAGGAAACAACCAAGCCCATAGAGCACCAAAGAGCTACACTGATGCTTTGTTGAATCACATTGATATGGTTTACATATAATATTAAGCCGGAAACAATGATTTAGGAGGCTGGTGAAAAAAACAGGCCTTTCAGAGGAAAGAAATTCTGCTTCCATCTGCTTTTTGGAGAGAGATCAAAGATTAAAAGTAATGCTTCTGCACACAATATGTATATCCAAGCAATGTTTTGCTGCAGAAAACCCCACCAGGTTAGGAAGTGGGATACCGTGAGTTCAAATCCTGCCTTAGCCATGAAAGCCACTTGGGTGACTTTAGGCCAGTCACTCCTCTCAGTTCAAACCACCTCACAGGTTTGTTGTTGTGGGGAAAATAGGAGGAGGAAGATCTATTGGATATATTCACTGCCTTGAGTTATTTGTAAAATAATAAAGGCGGGATACAAATAAATAAATAAAGAACCCGTAATAATGCTATGCATTTAATAAATTAATGACCTGCTCTTTGTCAGAAGCAGCCTTCCTAAACGTGGTCTCCTCCAGATGTATTAGACTACAACTGCCCTGAATTCTAGCCTGCAAAGCTGATTTGTTAATGTTATGTGGGAATGACCTTGGGAAATAGGGCAAAGAGACTAAATCAAAGGCAGCTGAGCCCAGAGCAATACTGTGGGTGGAGTCACAGGCTCAGAAGAAATCCTAGTTTTGGCTCTGTAAAAGGAATGGGGGAAGGGAAGTACTGTTGGATTTGCAAGATTTTGTTAATGTAACCTTACAATAATGTATAATTAAGCACTTGGTTGTGCTTCCTGTCTGGTTTACCTTACAAGGCCAACAGTTTTGGAGTGCAGAACCAATAATTTTAGTGATGCTTTTTCTAAGGAGCTACTAAGTGACAGTTAAAGAGAGAATTTTATCAGACTTTTCACCATTAATACACTTAGCTGAACCTGAATAAAGCTTATTTGTTCAGTTTTAAACTAGTAATTGTGTTTTGATTTTTTTTTCTTCTTTTAGGTTTTATTGATATTATAGTAAAACCAGCATTTGTCCTTCTACTTGAAACTGTGGAAAAATCATCTACTCCTGTTACATCTGAAGCTAATTCTCCATATGAAAAACATAGGTGTGGACATCCTTGCTTATTTCAGTTACTCTTGAATCCAAAATTCCATTTCAGGTCTCCTTTAAGAAATTTCTTGAAATACGTTTACCAAGCTATAAATTATAGAAATTATAATGTCATGTTCTAAACACTTTATAGGTAAGGCAAAGAGCAAAATAGCACTCTTCTTTCCATTCGTTGTTTCCAGCCCTGGGAACATGCAAATACATTTTCTTTCTACTCTTCCAAATATTCTTTTCCAGTTAGTTTTAATATATTTGTGAGTCTCTAGAAAAGTTGGCAGGGGAAGAAAAGAGAATGAAGAAATGCACAGAAGGTTTGGGACAGTTTCACAACTGGAGAAGTTAACAGTTTTAACTCCATCAGTTAGCAACTCTTGCAACAATGGTGACACGCTATAAGGGATATTATATAGGTAGTCGACCACCTATATAATTGTGACGACCACAATTGAGCACAAAATTTATGTTGAAACGTTTGTTAAGTGGGTTTGCCCATTTTACGACTTTTCTTGCCACAGTTGTTAAGTGAGCCATTGCATTTGTTAAGTTAGCAACACGTTTGTTAAGTGAATCTGGATTCCCCGTTGACTTTGCTTGTCAGAAGGTCTCAAAAGCTGATCACATGACTCTAGGACACTGCAACCATCATAAATATGAACCACTTGCTAAGCATCTGAATTTTGATCATTTTACCATGGGGATGCTGCGATGGTCATAAGTGTGAAAAACGGTTGTAAGATACTTTTTTCAGTGCCATTGTAACTTTGAACGGTCTCTAAATGAACTGTTGTAAGTCAAGGACTATCTGTAGTATTCTGTGCCAGTCTTTCTCAATGGCATTGAGGGAAGAAGTTGTTATAGATGTGGGTGGAGGTGATGGTGTTGCTTTTCCACTATAGGTTTGGGAAGATGCTAAATAAGAGTTTACTTTCACAGGTATATCTATCTTCTGTATTATTTTGCAATTCATGCAAAAGTGGCTTCCACATTAAGTTTATATTATAAGATAATAGTAGTATCTCATAAGTACTGTATTTGTTTGCTGAGTCATGGCAGTAATTAGTTGAATCTCATAATACTTTATGTATGCATAAAACATATATTATCTATTTATGGTTGAATTGAGAAATAGCAACAGAAGGGTTAGTGCCTGTTCTTTGAAGCCGGGTGAGCAGATATAAGATTATGTAGTATCCCCTAATCTTTGTGTCACGTATTCTGACTCATGTATTCCAGCACTTATTCTCCCCAATTTCCACAAATTAAGTGCAACAGTCTGGAAAAGAACTCACATTTGCTCCCACATCTATAAAGTCATGTTCAGACTTTCTCGTAGAGAGTGGGATGGAATGTTAATCTAAGAGGGCTACAGTACAGACTCTTCCATTATTTTTTTCAGATAATTTGCACGTCTGAGTAGGATTCATTTCATAACCAGATCTCTAGGTTTACCCTGTTCTATTGCATTGTTCAGTGCTTTTCCTATAATTATTTCAGTGCTTGTTCCACATTCAAGATGTGATGCTTGCTTTGTTTTGGGAATTTTTCAGCTTTATGTTTTTTCTTTCTTTTTAAAGATGAATATTCTGCTTTAAGAGCTGTACAATGGAATAATATAAATCTCCCAAAGAAATTGCTTATCCGAAAAGCAGAATGTATGATACCAAGTCCATGTTGCTGTAAATATTTATTAAATGGTTTATGCAGAAATATAAGCAACGCTATGTAAACTGAAATTAGTTCTTTTGAATGCTTTTCAAACAAACATATTATTTTCTGGAGGTATAGGAGAACTGGTAAACTTGAGACAACTATCTGTCCCAAATCTCCATGTTGCATCTTATAGAGATGTAATAAAATCCCTTAATTTTTTTATTCAGAAACTCTGCTGTTACAGAACCTAAGTATTACTTTCTACTAATCAACTCAAAATGGAATTAAATAAAAAATTCACATATTGCTAATATGGGATTGCCTTTGCTATGATTAAGATAATTCTTTTAACTTTCACTTTGCCCATGTGATTACAGTGTGGATCAGGACTTAAGATCAACATTTTAATAATCTTTTGATTTGCCACTTTTACTTCCCAAGTGACTGTTTCTGTACTGGGTGGAATGGAACACTGAACTTCAGACTAAAGTATCTAAAGCAAAATAATAGCACCCACATGCAGGAGAAACATACGGTCAGCAACTCATCTCAACCTCCGGAAATACCCCGTATTGGAGAACCTCAATGCTCAGCATTGTAGCACGTCACTTGATTGTAAAAGAGCAAGTGATAGCTATAAGAGGAAATGGAATGGAGAAGTTATAAACATACTGGTGAAAAAGATCCATCCATGTAAAATGGTAACGAAATTAAGTTTAGGGTGAAGAACAGGGACCTCTGATTTTTGTGGTTTTCATCTCCCCTAAAAGTTATTTATTAAGTGCATAGCATATAGTCAATGAACTACAGTACTAAGTGTTATTATAAGGTTCTCCTTAAGTATATTATTTATTAGATTTTTTTATCCCACCTTTATTACTTTGTAAATAACTCAAAGCAGCAAATATACATAATACTGCCTTCTTCTCCTGTTGGACTGAGAGACAGTGACCCACTAAAATCATTTCTAATTGTGGAACTATCCTGGTTATTATAGGTAGTCCTTAACTTATAACCATTCATTTGGTGACTATTCAAAGTTACAATGAAAAAAGTGATTATGACCATTTTCTACACTGTTGCAGCATCCCTGTGGTCACATGTTCAAAATTCATACACTTGGCAATGGGCATGTATTTATGATGATTGCAGTATCCCAGGTCACATGATCACCTTTTGTGACCTGACAAAGTCAATGGGGAACCCAGATTCATTTAACAACTGTTTTACTAATTTAACTGCAGTGACTCACTTAACAACTATGGCAAGAAAGGTCATAAAATTGGACAAAATTCACTTAACAACTGTCTTGCTTGGCAATAGAAATTTTGGGATCAATTGTGGTTGTTAAGTCGAGAACTACTTGTATTAATCACAGACCTACTGTCTCCTCTGTTAATTTGCTATTTCAGGTTCACTTTAAAATGTAATTTGCATTTAAATACAGTCTACATTAATCCAGTGACAAAATAGAATTATATGGTTAAAACAGTCATGTTAACAATTCCTTCCTTCTTGCTTGCCTGCCTGCTTGCGTGACTGCCTTCCTAGCAAAGAACAACCCATGGAGAATAATGAAGTAAATCCCAGAGGAAACTGTGTCCCTAAAGATTATAGGATTTGCTCAGAAAAACAGAAATTAAACCTATCAAACTTTAGGGACCAAATTCTGAAGAATATTGAAGCAAATAGAAACAAATGGAAGGATAGTAAAGAAGCTGTTAACAAAGGTATGGACTCCCCTTTACTTCACCATCCCTACAGGGTGGCCATGGATCCTTTTGGAGCGCTCCGACAGGGAAAGCTCGGGGGGGGGGGCGCTGCGGAGCTCACAGACCACGCTCCCGAAGCCACCAGCTACAGCCATTTCTTTAGAATGGCATTGAGTCTCCTACTTAAGCAGGGGGTTGGACTAGAAGACCTCCAAGGTCCCTTCCAACTGTGTTAGTTTATTCTGTTCTGAATCTGCATATGCCATTTGGTTGAAATCACTGGATCTCTTGAGGATGCCAGTAAATATATCAATAAAATGAGTTGTAAGAATTAAATAAGGAAATTTTTCTGTGAGTGTCAGGTGTCAGTCTAAACTCATGAGATATAAACATAAGCAATTTTTTTTTAAATGACTAAAATAAACATAGGTAACCATTTAAATACCCCAAATTATTCTACCCATGAAGAATTGATTATGGAGAGAGAGAAAGAGAGAAAGTGACCCTGGTCATAGTTCTAGTTGGTGCCTAGGACATAAAAGAAGATGAATGTTCAAATTTAATTTACATTCAGGTGGAAAAATTGCTATGGAAGTCTAAAATATGTAGCTCCAAAATAAGGGTTCTGATTAAAAAAATCCCCCAAATTGACAGGGAAAATAAAAAGAGCAAATTCTTCGTATACCTTTGAGATTACTCAAACCATTATATTAAAAATTCCCCTGGAGTATATCACTTATCAGGAAAAACGCCACTAAGCCCAAGAAGTAAAAATGGTTAATAAGCATTGTCAAGGAAGATTCTAGAAGGAAAGAAAAGCTTCATCTGCAGATGGGTCTTTTCCAAAAAAAGAACAAAAAAATAATGCAAGCTTCCATAAAAGAGATGCAGGCAAGGAAAAAGAGCAACCCAATAGTAGAGTGTTGCCAGGATCAAAATGCTGAAAGAATTCTTGGTGTCAGCTTTTTCACTGCAGAAATAGTAGGGCAATCCTATGCCTGACATGAAATTTTCCAGAACGGAGACTGGGGAGTTTAAACAATTAGTATAAAAAGGTATTTAAAAAGTATAAAGAAGTAGCATTATAGTGACAAGCTGAACGGTGTTTAATTGCAGCTCCTGACCTAAAAAGGTTGTCCATCTTTATGTCTATACCTGCAGCCTATTTCTCCATTCTAAATGGGAGCTTTCTAAATGAGAAAAATGTACAACCGAGATAGGAAAATTGTATGAACAAATCCAATGAAAAAAATTGCACTCTAGGAAAATTCACAAGTGCTGCACAATAGATTATTTTAACAGTCTTTCTTCGTATAAGCTTAGGGTTTTTTTAAAAAAACTTTTTAACACTGTTTGAACATTCACTTTTCAGAAGAACCACTAGATAAGGAAAGCAACAAGGCTAAAAAACAAGTCACAGTTAAATCTAAAGGACAGAAAGGAAAACCTCACAAAACAATGAAGGAAAAATCCCAGCTTTCTAGCCCAAAGAATTACTGTACTGCAGCACAAAGTCCCTCAACTTGCCGTTGTCAACTTTGTATCAGCAAAGCACTTGAACCAATGGAGGTCAGCTTCATAGTTTATAATGCAAACTCATCAGAATTATCACAACCACAGCAGGAGACTGAGGTCATGGATGTCACGGAATCATATGGTATGAAAAGTTCTCTTCTATCACAACTGTTGTCTTTGTAGAGTCATTCTTTTTGTCATGCAAAATGCATTCAAGGTGTCTTTGGTTATCTATAGAGTTCATTATGAATTCAGGTAAAGGAGAAAAAACCTATTTTTTAATTCATATCCATAGGTTTTTTTACCCATAGTTCTAGAAAACTATAGATAAAATAGATTTACAAACCAGCAAATCTGTATGATGCAAATGAAAATACATAATACTGTAACAAATCCAGAATTCTACTTTTGCAATTTTTTTTAAAAAAAGTGTAAAGATATACCTGCAAAATTCAAGCAAACTCCGAGAGGTTGTGTCTTCCAAGCATTAGAAATCCAACAGAAATTTTTGTTAACAGGGTATGGGATGTTTCTCCTCTGTAGATGCCTATTGCTTCATGATGAGTCCAGTTGAAACTTCCACTTCACCAAATTCTCTTTGCATCTTTTCCCTGCTGTCAGAGCCGTTCCATACATGAGTTACCACATTTCCTATCTTGCTCCATCAAATTAAATATTTATTAATAATTATGCAATTTTCTGTTGCTGAACGTTCAGCTGTAAATTTGACTAGATGCAGACTTTGTCTACCATCTGTAACTTCCTTCAGAGAATGAATCTTTCTAAGCATTCCATCACTGAATGCCAGATATGTTATATTTTCATGTCTTGATTAGGTCAGCTAATTCAGATTATGAACTCAGCTAGCGTTTGGTTAATGGGGATCACTATAAGAAAATGAAGTAGCATATTCTAAATATTGCTTTCTAAATTCTAACAAAATGTAGGTTTTAAGCATGAATCATCTCTGGATATACATGTATATTTTTATCTTACTCAGTAGTTGTTATAATTTACATCTAGCCGTCTGCATATTGCAAATACATTAGTATCTTTTTTGCTGGATTACTTTTAAATTCCTTTGTAAAATTGTCCTAATGATACATTTTATAAATATAAGCTTACGATCTTTGATCAAAAGTTGACTTTCATTTTTTTCTAATATAAGATACAGCATTACTTTTCATACAAAATGACTTAATTGAATATTTCTTTTTATGCATTATTTTCTAGAGGAACTAGTAGATAAGGAAAGTTCTTGGAGGAAAGCTACAAATCAGAATGTAGATGAAAGCATACAAGAGATGAGAAACATGATTCCCAAAACAAAAGCTCTGCATCCTGATGAAAGTGATGATGTCGTCATTGAGGAATTTGTATCAAATGATCCAGAGCCTCCCAAAACTGCTAAACCACCTGATGACATTACTCCAACGGATTTCCAGCAACTACCTAATCTTGGATTTTTAAGGACAAATTTAACCAAAAGTGACCTGGAATTTTTTTCACTGTGGAATGGTAATCTGCTGCTTTGTGGATAATACCTGGGGAAACTGGGATAATTGTTTGTGAAATGTATTAGCCAGGAAAAATTACATACAAAAACCAGAAATCAGAAAATATCACAATAAATCTACACATTGTGTATGAACTTTTCAAAATCTTAACTAGGACAATCGAATTTCAACTGCAAAAAAATGAGAAGTAGTGAGAAAACTAACTATGCATCTAATTATTTTAGGGTTTGTTTTCCAAATGGTAAAGCAGTTAAAAAGTTACTGTAAGGCATCAAAATGGACAAATGTGAAAATGCAAACAGCTACAACTAGAACCAACAAACAAGTCATGAAAAAGGAAGCATTTCTACTGATAGGTCACTTTAGAGTTCCTAGACTGAGTACAGACACCAGGTAGTATTTCAGAATACTAAAATGTAATTCATTAAAAAGGAGAATATCTCCCCCAGTTAAGACCAGTTTTGGGGGATTATAGCCTATTTTGCATGGCAGTTTTAAACTGTTTGTGTCCTTGCTGAAACCAGCTGGAAATAAAGACAAGTTTAAAAAAATGCTGCCCAGATTCCAATTTGTTTTTTACTTGGCAATGAAACTAGTCAGGGCCTCTGTCCAGAAGGCAGTTATCATAATCTCTGAGTCTAATTGGCAGATTCCTTCATTACAAAAAAAAACTGGTAGAAATTTTGGCAGTTTCTTCTGTTTAAAACACATACACAATTTCATAAAACAAAAAGAAAACCTAGCCTTTCATTGGTCCATCAGTGAAAAAAGGAGGAGGAAGAGGGGCTTTCAGAAGGGGGCCAAAAGCCCAGCCACTTATTATGAAACAGGTAAAAAGGGGAGCCCTCCGGTCAAAACACCCAGGAGCCAACTGGAGCTGAGGCATTTGCCTGTGATTAAAGGAATTGAAGTTGGCAGTCTACAAAGCACTGTTTGTGCTGGCATACATCAAAAAGTACTACTTTTGATATAGACCAAGAAAATATGGGTGGAAATTGCCTTCATGGTGAGCTGGAGGTGAGTTGAAGACATCATCAGATTAACAAAGTTGGAAGGGAATTTGTAGGTCATCTAGTCCAACCCCCCGCCCAAGCAGGAAGCCCTACACCATTTCTGACAAATGGCAGTCCAGTCTCTTCTTGAAAGCCTCCAGTGATAAAGCTCCCACAAATTCCGAAGGCAAACTGTTCCATTGGTTGATTGTTCTGTCACAAAATTTCTCCTTATTTCTAGTCTGAATCTCTCCTTGATCAGTTTCCATCCATTATTCCTTGTCTGGCCTTCAGGTGCTTTGGAAAACAGCTTGACCCCTTCCTCTCTGTGGCAGCCCTGGTCCTTCTCTTCACTAGACTAGCCATGCCCAGTTCCTGTAACCGTTCTTCATATG
The DNA here is from genome assembly GCA_032468155.1 of Oxyrhabdium leporinum. NCBI lineage: Eukaryota > Metazoa > Chordata > Lepidosauria > Squamata > Cyclocoridae > Oxyrhabdium > Oxyrhabdium leporinum. Next base: position 240,802 of record JANHFL010008572.1, read on the forward strand.
TTTTAGTCTCCAGTCCCTAATCATCCTGATTGCTCTTCTCTGCAATCTCTGCTCTTCACTTTTTCTAGAGTCTCAACCTCTTTTTTATAGTGTGGTGACCAAAACTGGATGCAGTATTTTAGGTGTGGTCTTACTCAGGCTTTATAGAGTGGTATTAGTATCTCACTTGATCTTGATTGTATCCCTCTGTTAATTCAGTTTAGGATTGCATTGGTTTTTTGGCTGCCGCTGCACACTGCTGGCTCATATTTAGCTGGTTGTCCATTAAGATTCCAAGATCCCTCTCACAGTTACTGCTATTCAGCCTGGCTTCACCCAGTCTTATATGTGTAGTTTTTGTTTTTCTTGCCTAAATGTAGGTTTTTACTTTTCTCTACACTGAATTTCATTTTGTTAGATAGGGTCCAGTGTTCAATTTGTCAACATCCATCTGGCTCTTGAGCCTATCTTCTAGGATGTTACCTATTCCTGCCAGCTTAGTATCATCTTCAAATTTGGTAAGTTCCCCTTCTATTCCCTCATCTAAGTCATTTATGAGATATTGAAGAGTGCTGGACCTAAGAAGGAACCTTGTTGCACCCTACTGCTTACTTCCATCTATGTAGATGTAGACCCATTAAGGACTCCTCGTTGAGTACGGTTTGTCAGCCAGTTACAAATCCATCTGGTGGTGATGCTATCTATACCACTTTTTTCTAGCTTACCAAGAATTAGGTTGTGGTCTACTTTGTCAAATGCCTTGCTGAAGTCTAAGTATATTATGTCCACAATATTTCGCTGGTCTACTTATTTTGTCACTATGTTGAAGAATGAAATAAGATTGGTTTGGCATGATCTGTTTTTAACAAACCCGTGCTGATTGCTAGTTATTACTTTACTTGTTTCTAGATGTTGACAGAGCTGTTTTTTTATTATCTTTTCCAGTATCGTCCCGGGTATTAATGTTAGGCTGATTGGTCTGTAGTTTCCTGGGTCTGTTTTTCCCCCCCTTTTTTGAAGATAGGAACCACATCAGCTCTTTTGCAGTCCTCTGGTAGTTCCCCGGTGCTCCAGGATTTTTGAAATATGTGGTGCAGTGGTTCTGAGATGACCTCTGCCTACTCCTTTAGAACTCTGGGATATAATGCGTCAGGTCCTGGTGATTTGTGTTCATCGAGATCAGACAGGTGTTCTCTTACTATTTTTTTGCTTATTTAACTTTTATTTCTAGTCTGTCTTTTACAGTTATGTTTTTGGTCGCTTGGGTTATAGTTTCTTTTTGCATGAAGACCAATGCAAAGAATGAGTTAAGCAGCTCTGCTTTCTCTCCATTGCCTGTTATTTCCTTGCCATCTTCTGTCTTTAGTGGACCGACCGTTTCCTTGATTTTTTTCTTGTTATTTATATGTTGTTTTCCCCTTTAGGATTTTCATCCAAGGATTTTTTCCAAGTTCTCTCTGAGTTTATTAAAATCAGCTCTTTTAAAGTCTAAGACTCTGGTTTCATTATGTTCTATTGCTTGTGTTTGTATTATGTGGAATGCTAGTATGACATTGTCACTCTCACCCAATGTTCCTGCCGTTTCAGCTTCTTCTATCACTTCTTCTCTGTTTATAAGAATCCAGTAAAGTCCAGTATGGCTGTCCCTCTAGTTCCCTCCTCTACCTTTTGGACCACAAAGTTGTCAGCTAGGTTGGTTACGAACCTATTTGAACCTGTTTGATTTCTCACTTGGTGCAGAGTTAGTTTTCCAATTGATATCAGGGTAATTGAAGTCCCCCATTATTATTATAGTGTGTTTCCTACATATATTTGTTAGTTGGTTGGCAAAAAGGACATCTATTTTTTTTGTTTGATTGGGTGGTCTATAGTATACACCTATGGCCATGTCAGTCTTTTTTTCTTTTATATTGACCCATATGCATTCTAGAAGCTTTTTGTCTTTGGTTTCATGCATTTCTGTAGCAATATGGTGGTCCTTTACATACAGCGCAATTCCACCTCCTCTTTTATGGGGCCTGGTTTTTTTGAACAATTTGTATCCTTCTATCAGTGTGTTCCAGTCATGGTCCCACCAAGTTTCTGTTATTCCAACTATATTATATCTGCCTTCATGTATTAGTAGTTTGAGTTCACCCTGTTTATTCCCCAGACATTGCACATTTGTATATAGGCACTTGAGATCTTTATGTCTGATGCTGGGTATGCTTCCTATGTCTCTTATTTGGTGTTTGAGT
>JANHFL010008572.1:243117-257476 GCA_032468155.1 Oxyrhabdium leporinum
GGCATCATTTAATGTTCTCAATATTCTTTTTGCTATTATCTTGGTGAAAACCTTGTAGATGACTTTAAAGGCTTATTGGGCGACAGTTCTTTAAATCGTCTTGGGCTGCTTTCTTGTGTATAAGAATCACTTCAGCATTTTTCTGTGCATTGGGTATTTTTTTTCTTCTCTGAGGCATCTTGAGTATAGTTTTGCTGGTTTCTTGTGTTAACTGACCACCTGCTTTCAGCATTTCAACTGTAACAGTCATTTTCTGAAGATTTGCCATTTCTCATTGATTTTATGGCACTTGATACTTCCTGTACTAGATGTCTGACATTTTCATGGATGTTGTTACTTTTGAGTGATCTTGATCTTTATATAGCTCTGAATAGAATTTTCCAATTACTTCTAACATTTTCTGTTTTGCTCTATACCCAAAGCCATCTTCATGTTTTAATGCAAAAACCTTCTTTCTTGTATTTGTATAAGCTTGCATTTTGCTTGATTAATTCCTTTGTTTTCTTCAATTGCCTTTTTCACAAACTTCATGTTAAACAGACATGTTTTTTCTTGGATATGTTTTCCTATGGTCTTGCAAAGCTCAATGTACTTCAGTTTATTAGTAAAACAGAGTATTCTTCATTGTCTATTTTTTCATTAAATCAATAATTTTATTAGAGATTTTTGATTGTACAAAGTGTTTTTCTGGTGATGCTATAGATATAGTAGATCAAGGACATTTTTGACTATTTGTTCATTTTGGTCTGTAATATTCATCTCTTCCAAATCTTGCAATAGAGTGAAGTGGTTTGATAAATTAATCTCAAAATTGCTGCTCTTCTCTAGCAACTTATCACACTTAATTTTCAGTTTTGTGACATTTTTATCATTTTCATATGCTCTTTTCAACAGTCTATCTTCACTTTAGCTTGTACCGTTCTGTGGTCACTTCCAATCAAATTTCAGGGATATTTAGAGATTTAGCAGATATTCCAAATCTGCGAAACCAGTGCCCATGAGCCTCCCTTACTCTGCAAACGTGTAGGTAGCAAATTCTCCTGGAATATATATAGAATCATCTCTGGTATGATGGCCAGCATACAAGTTTAATCAGGAAGCCAAAACTGATTTGGAAAAGTTGTTCCTGAAGTTACTCCATGGTAAACCATCTAGGGCTTTAAGGGTAAAAGACAGCATTTTGAACTGCCAATAGAAAAAAAATATTTGTAGCTCAGAGTTGAACTTCATTGCTTGGTTTTGTTTTTTTTTACAGACATTTTATTACCCGATTAGTAACATCGTCAGTGCTAGGACTAATTATATTACCAATTGGATAATAAAACTTCTGCAAGAAAACAACCAAGTTCAGAGACTGCCAAGGACCCTACGTTTTGGATTTCATTTAGGGAGACAGTGCAAGGCTAAATCATTGTGGTTTCGTAGGCTTGTACCAGTACGTATCAGCTAATAACTAGATCATTGTATTTTAGACTAGTTGAGAATTCTGGGTGATTTTCAAAGGCAGAGCAGACCCAGGCAGAGCAAACTGTAGTAATCTAGCCAAATAATGATGAGACTGTGAGTCACTGTTGTGAGTTCCCCAAATAAATATCAAGATATGTACAAAATTAATTGTACTAATAGCAAATAGATTATATATAGATTTCAGGTTTCTAACAAATCTAGCTTGCTAAAACTTTCCATTTTCTAAGCAATCCTTGAAATACCTAAAATTAATAATACCTCAAAGTATGTGAAATTATGGCTGAAAAATTAATACAACAATAATGGAACCTTTTGAAAAACAAATGTAGCCACATTTGGTCATTATTGCTACACTATAACTGTTTCGCACAACTTTATGAATTAATCTGTGATAGAATTGTGTTTCCTGCATTTAATTCTACATCTCAGGCTTCTACTAGCCTTTGAAATACCACTGCGTAAACAATGTACATTTATAGTGTGTGTGTGTGTGTTTTATGACAAACATAATCTACAATGTTATTTGCACAGGACAGTCCCTTTCTGAGTTTTGTTTCTTTCAGTAGCAGATAATTCATAAATGGATGCTATTAAATATTGCTACCATCATCTTTCCCCAGCTAATCTCTACAGTAACAAAGGAAGGGGAGGAAGTAATAAATATATGCATATTATAGTAGTTCCTTACAAAGGTTTTCTGCATCAGTAATAATATATACTAGAGGAAGAGATAAGAAATGTATAAAGTAGTTGGCATAATTAATAATTAATCTAAGTTTAACTTTAAGTCTCATTTTCCTCTGTTGAATTTTCAGTGCGTTTCTCATCTGCACAAACCCATTGTAATATTTAACTTTGTTGTTGCATTATTAACTTTGTTGCATAACTTAGTATACTTTCCATGCTTTTATCCATTTCCTTGTTTTTCAGATTTGTCTGCAAAAGTTCAAACAAATGGGCATGGGAATTCCTGAAGGGAAAGGCCCTTATTCTGTGGGAAGTACAGACCTCATGACTGGTTATGGTATTCAGGTATATATAGCTGCCATTATTAATACACCCAATTTTACATTAATAAGAATGCCAAATAGCTTGCATGAAAACAAAACCAATCCAAAATATAAAATAGTTTAGCCTATTATCCATCTAACATTATTGTTTTCACGGTAGAAGTTTTATTAGTTATTGCAGTCAGATAACTGGCAGAATGTCATTTCCAAACAAAGCGAGTGTCACCAAGGTACTTGTGCCAATCAGTTTCTCCATTCCTCCCGTCAGGTATGCATTATGAATTTTGAACCACTCATGATACAACCCCTCTATTGTCCCATTCAGAAGTCTAACTTGTTACACAAATATTTAGCTTTATTTACTTATTAAATTTCTATGTCGCCCATCTTGTTGGGCCGCCTGTTGGTGGCTTATTGTTGTTATTCTCTTTTCTTTTTATAATTGTAAAAACAACCTGGCTTTTATTTAAAAAGCTTTCATGGAAAACTTCCATAACAAATCCATGTTTTGGATTCATTCACATCTCTCATTCATTTTGTTAGAAATAAGGAAGAAGGTGATCATTCTATCCAAGGCAATTTTAAGGCAATTTTAACTAAGGCAGTTTTTTTTATATACAATGTGTGGATACTATAATAATGGATGTAAAAAGGGATTTCAAGTTTTGTGATAATAAATTTTCTGTGTATAAAGTAGATATAGAATTGCAGACTGTAATGAAATGCAAAGTTTCACCATTTGACTATGCTTATGCTATAAATCAGCAGAAGCAGATAATGATTCTGTCCAAATTCTACTTTGGTTATGGCCAACGTGGATATTTTAAAAAGACTAGTTCAATTTGAAACACTACTTTTAAGCAAATGTTTGTCACTGGCAATGTTTAAAATAACTTGGATTAAGGGTAGAACACTTCTTATTAATTCATGCTTTATTAAAAATTTAACATTTAGAAACAACTTTCAATAATTACTTTTATTATTTTATACTAGGGGACTTTTTTGCGTCTATATTATCCTTCCCAAAATTATATGAATTATGAAGATACAAAATGGATTCCCAATAAAGAATATTACTGTGGACTCTCTCGTTTTCTTAACATGTATTGGATAGTAGGGGAGTTCATTCTAGCACGTTATTTTGGTAAGTTTCAGGGGAGTTATGAATTATAGAACCAGCCCATTATGAGCATATTCTTGTACAGATATGTTTTCAGTCTCCAGCTCTCTCAAGCGTTTGCATTTTCTAAATCTGATTCTTAGAAAAGTAATTATGTAGATACCAGCAAAATTCTGATTAATGATATTAGAGAAATAGATTCTTATACGTTGAGATAATTTGACTTGTTTGTTACTGCTTGTTACTTATTACAGGTAGCCCTCGACTAACAGTTCATTTAGTGACCATTCAAAGTTATAATGGCACTGAAAAAAAGTGACTTATGGCCATTTTTCACACTTGTGACCATTGCAGCATTGCCATGGTCACATGACCAAATTCAGACACTTGTCTATTGACTCATATTTATGATAGTTGCAGCGTCCCAGAGGCAAGTGATCACTTTTGAGAACTACTATCAAGCAAAGTCAATGAGGAAGCCAGATTTACTTTACAACCATGTTACTAACTTAACTACAGTGATTCATTTAACAACTATGGCAACAAAGGTTGTAAAATGGAGCAAAATTCACTTAACTACTATCTTGCTTAGCAACAGACATTTTGGGCTCAATTGTGGTATAAGTTGAGGACTACCTCTATTTATATAAGAATGTTAAAACACTATGAAGGGAATATAAATCACTTTTATCCTAGTCCAGGAGTCAGCAACCCGCAGCTCTGGAGCTGCATGTGGCTCTTTCATCCCTCTGCTGTAGCTCCCTGTCACTGAAAATATGTGTCACAAACACCAATGTGTGACATCCATCAGCATGTGATTTATTTAGCTTTTCGACCCCCGGTCGAACACACTATAGTTTTTTTATACATAGCATAAAGGCAAAAAATGATATTTGCAGTGTTATCTTCATTTTAGATGTGAAAAGGGTTTTGTGGCTCCCAGTGTTTTCTTTTCTGTGGGAAATGGATCCAAATGGCTCTTTGAGTGTTTAAGGTTGCCGACCCCTGTCCTAGTCCCATCCAAAGTTAATTTGGATAGAAAAACATACAGTAAAAGATAGAAACAAATTCAAAAAACAAAGTACAATAGTTTAAGGCAAAACATATTACTCTACTTTTTAATGATAAGAATCTAGACAAATTGCTGAAGTTTATATATGAATTCTGGATCCAAAGTGGCAATATTTTTTGTTCAGTTCCAGTTATGTCCCACAGAGGAAGTTGAGCTTAGATTGCTTTATTGTGTTCAATTTCAACGATTACAAACATTGGGAATGCTAAAATGGTCATCTCCTGATTAGTTAGCACACAGCATAAGCATAATTTGTATACCAGAATTCTGAAAGGAAATTTCTAAAATATATTTATACGGGAACAGTACCATTCGGAATTAAAAATTTTAATATTTTGCATTAAGTGTTTCTTGAGTTATTCTTTAAAAGCTAGTTTAAGGATGTAGTGCAGTTTTAAAAATGAGTTTAATTTCAGTCTAGTGAAACCATAAAAATAAAAGACAGAAAAAGTAACAAGATTTATTATCTTCTTTCCAGACTCTGTTACATCTCCTGCAAAGTGGAATGCTGAATTCAAGACTGGAGAAAAATATCCCCTAATTATTTTTTCCCATGGACTTGGAGGATTTAGGTGATACTGCCTTTTTACATATCTGATATCTCTGAAAAAGCAAGTCTGGTTTACCATTTATGCTTGCATTCATTCAAGACAGTCCAATATGATATCCTTATTTTTTTCTGTCATGGCTTCATCCTATATATGTCATCAGTCAGAAATATGGCAAAATGGGCAGCATATGACTTTCATAATAAATAATAAATAAATAAAAATATATCCGGAAATAAGTTCCATGAGGCTTTTCCTTACATATTATTTAACCATTTCATAGCTGCTATATTAATATTTATAGCTTGGAAGATAATTAAAATGATGAAGATGGTTATAATCCAAACTAACATAGTTCCATACCAAGAGCCGCCTTTAGCCATGCTGACTACATTAGCTGTGGTCAGACATACCTGGAGGAATCCAGATGAAACTAGAGCTTCTAATTTTTGGCCATGTGTGAGCTGTCCTGTGTTTATTCATGCACCTATACTTAGGGGCAATTCATAAGCTTTAGCCTTTGTTTTGCTGATCGTTAAAATGGAATTCTCTCAGGCCTGCCTATCTGTACAATTCCCATGTTGCATTCTCTTCATAACAGCCTTATATATTTTATTTTATTTATTTATTAAACTTTTATGTCACTCATCTCCCCTACAGTTTAACTCTGGGCAGCTTTCCCCCCAGCCATCATCCAGCTCCTCCCCAATCTTTATCATTTAACACACTCTCCACCTTATTGTCTTTGTCCTACACATGTCTTAATTACCTGCTGACCCAGCTGCTTCTCTAGCTTCTCATAGCTGCACATTTTCTCTGTCCTGAGCTGTGCTCTTTTCCCAGTTAGCAGTTGTCCAAGGGGGGCTCCTCCTTTCTTTCTATTTCTCAGTATCTTTGTCTAGAATGAGTAAAACCCAGGAGCGACCTATGACATGAAGATGATGGGGGTGGGTGGAGTGGGGAGGGCTAAAATGTTTTGCAACAGTATATTTTCCATGCCCCTAATTGTTTACGGATGTGAGTAGAATCTGGGGAGGGGAAACAAACAGCTTAAAACTACCTTAGCCTCTTTTGGGGTTTTGTGACTATGGGCACAACCAAGAAATATTTCTACAATGCTGAAAGGGAACTGGAAGATTAGCAGAATGTTCTTCAACAAAGGATGTGTATATTTCCCAGATCCATTCTCTTTCACGTTTTCATCTTTATACAGTTCACCCTATAAATATGTGGATGAGGAAATGTTTAATCTTTTTAAAAATCTAGGAATCGAGACTGTTTAGTTATAATGCCCTATGTCAATAGTAACAAAGGAAATGTAGCATGCAAATGATTTAAAAGACTGACTTAATTTCCAAACTTGTATTTATTTTACTAGGACGCTGTATTCTGCAATTTGCATTGAAATGGCATCTCAGGGGTTTGTTGTTGCTTCTGTGGAACATAGGTATGCTCATATCTCAATTTTTAATTGACTGAGGTAGAAATACGAATCTAATAAAGGACTTTGTACTCATTGTAAATTGAAAGTACCAAAGAATTTCACTCAACCAATCACTGAGATCCTCTATGGAATAATTGTAGTGATTCAGTTCACTATGGGCTGATGCTGAGCCACTTAACTAATTTTTGTTTGTTTATTTGTTTATACTTTGCCTTTATTATTTTTATAAATAACTCCAGCTTGCAAGCATATCTAATACTCCTTCTTTTCCTATTTTTCCCCTTAACAACAATCCTGTGAGGTAGTTTGGACTGAGAGAGACTGAATGGCCCGAAGTCATCCAGCTGGGTGGTAGAACTAGAACTCAAGGTCTCTTTCTTTCTAGCTGCCTTAACCATTAGGCAGTCAGGCTTTTACAATGCTTAGGGATGACGGTCAAATTATAATATTTATGATCACAGTTGATTTTTCTGTGGAGATAAATATTATCACTAGGCAAAGAACTGAATGCTCTCCAAAGTTAGAATTATTGTGTTTATTTACCAAATCATAACCCTAAAATAAAGAATTGATTATAAATTCCCCCCCCCCATTTACTTTTAACACTATCAAAGTCCTTCACACATTCAGAAATTCTCAACTCCTTTTATCAATTACTAAGTCAGTCTATTAATCAAAACAGTAACATTTTAGATGTAAACTTGAGTGGTGTGATGGCCTAATGGTGAAGATGCTTGCTTCCCATTCGGGAGGTTGAGAGTTGAATCCTAGGTAGCGGCAGATGTTTCTCTCTAGCGTGCAAAGAAAAAAATACCTGCTGTGAATTCAGAGTGGTGTCAGGAAGGGCATCCGGCCAGTAAACAGTTAGCTCCATCCAGTTGCCTCAACTCTACTCCAAATTAAGCAATTACAGGGTTGTAAAAAGGGGGTTTTTTTAGATGTAAACTCATTCTTTTGCCATCTATTCATATTAATCTTAGTAAACTTTGCCATTTACATACCAAGCTTTTTTTAATGTTTTATTCTGATGTTAAATTAGGAATGAGTTCTAATGTATATATTAATACAACATTTATTTTAAACATAAGGCATTACATGAGCTTTGAGGGGGGGAAAGTGTTGTTGTCTCAAAACACAGATGTAGTGTTTTTTTCCATTAGAGACCAGTCCTCTTCAGCTACATACTACTATAAAGAAAATCCCACCATAGGAGACAAAAGAAAACCCCCAGCATTATACAAGGAGTGGATGTACTATAGGAAATTAAAACCAGATGAAAATGAACATTTGCTGAGGCGGCAACAGGTATTCGTGCAAATTTTCTAAATCCTAATGCATTGCAGAAGCATCCTTGATTCAGTCTCAGGAGCCCCTATATTTTAAATCAATATGCCTAGTCATAATTCTATAGCCGAAGTAGATATAATGGTGTCATCCATTTTATCACTTTTAGAATCCAGTGGATGGTGACTCAGAACTCGATAGTTATTTTGGCATGAATCTTGAGGAATGGTGTAGCATAACAGTAAAGAATTGAACTAAATATTCCCCAGCATCTGCTTCTGGAATTGACCATCAACATAGGAGCAGAGCCATGTAACTCAAAATCTTATGCACTCCGGGGGTTGATGGTATTAAAAAAGCATTGAAAAATCTAAGGCAGTGGTGGTTAACCTTTTTGGCACCAAATCCCAAACGGGAGCGCACATGCACCGGAAACTGGAAGAGCAGCTTCCTGATGTGCATGCGCGGGAGCGCCAGAAACTGGAAGCCACCTGGTCTTCCAGTTTCTAACGCACATGTGCACGTGAGAAAACCAGCTGGCCGATATGGGCATGCACTCCAGGAAGCTGCTCTTCCGGTTTCCAGTGCTCCCACGCACACGAAGACCAGTTGGCCGATGCGCGCAGGTGCTCCAAGAAGCTGGTCTTCCAGTTTCCGGCACTCCCGCGCACACGAAGACCAGCTGGCTGGCACACACATGCGTGCCGGGGGAACTGCTCTTCCGGTTTCTGGCGCTCCCGCGCACGCAAAGACCAGCTTGGGTGCTGGAACCCAGAAGAGCAACGGGCAACGGCTGGCATTCCCAGAGAGATGGCTCTGCATGCCACTTCCGGCACACGTGGCATAGGTTTGCCATCATGGATCTAAGGGAAGGAACATTGTCATATTTTCTACATTCTCTCAGCATAAGGTGACCAAGGAATTTTTCAAAATGAGACCAGATGGCCTAATTAGTGCCCCCCTTTAAAGGTAAATCCCTAGCTTAGAAAAATTCTAATCACACATAACATAGATAGAAGCCATAGATACACAGGCATTTTTTTCAGATTGCTAAGTTATACACTGAAAGTGTTTTTTGTCTCTTCTTCATGTAGGTACAGCAAAGGGCAGATGAATGCATTAGAGCTCTTGACCTTTTGCTCGAAATTAATTCTGGAAATCCCGCTAAGAACATTTTGCCTTTAAATTTCAACTGGAATCTTTTAAAGGTAAATGCGGTAGAAGATTCCCCTTGCTAATTTGAAATTCATAATTTGGTATGTTGTATTATGTATTTCAGACTGGTACTTAGTTTGCTGAAGTGCTATTGTAAAACAGTTAAATCTTTATTTTTATCCCATTGTGATATCGGATGAATCTGATTTTGTGTTGCTCTAAAGGTTCAAATGGTACCAGAAAAGCAAATAGATTAATATAATAATTGCCCTTTTAACATGTAACTGAATAATGCTTAGATTTGTTAATTTGTGGTTAAGCAATATAAAATCCATGATTGCTTCTAAAAAAAAGTGCAGTGTTGCTTACCTTTCTAGGCAAAGTGCATCATTCAGGAGTTTCCTTAAGAGAGACTTGTTAGATGAAAAGCATTTGATTCAACACTTCATTGACTAGCCTGCTTTTTTGTATGTTTTTACTTTCACTACAGCTGGGGTTTCTCACATGGCACCCATCTTCCTGTGTCATCTGATTTCTTACATGTTAAAACATATTAATTTATCCGAGTCTCCTGAGACACCCAATAAATTCTGTGTTCAAGTGCAGCCCTGAAGTAGAGTCATTTGAACATAGACAGACCTGAATATAGATCTAAGTCCTAGATCTTACAAGCTTGCTCATCTAATTCTTTGCAGCAGATCTACTATGTCCCTGGTACTGATCTGTATGTTTTATCCTATGAAGCTCTTTAATAAGGCTATTCAGAGTATTCACCATTTCTAATCAGTGCTAAGCACTATTTAAGACAAAGGTTGTTTGTGATCTTTTTATTCCTGTGAATGTTACCCAGTAATAGTGTCACATGTAGTTTTAATGTTAAAGGATGTGCTGGACATGGTTAAGAAACTGTGATGGACATCCCTTCATGCTCATCACCTGCAGCAGTTTAATTTTGGCAAAAGATGTAGCGACTGATTTCTAAAATAGTCGGAGGGCACTAAGTCAATTCTTCATTTAGAGGAATCAGGATTCTCAGTATAGGATGAATTAAAATAGAACCATCAGATTGAAAACAAAAGGAAGTATCATTCAATATCATTTTCTTTTCAGGATTCTATTGACTTACAGAAGATAGCAGCAATGGGGCATTCTTTTGGTGCTGCCACAGTCATAGAAACGCTTAGCAAAGATCCACGATTCAAGTAAGAACTAGTAAAGAAAAACACCTAGTTGTTGTTTTTCCTTGCAGTAACATTAGTTTTACAAATAGTCCTTGAGTTATGGTGATTTGTTCAGACTGTTTGAAGTTATGGTGGCCCTGAACAACGGCACTTAAACAATCCATCCCCAAAGGTATGGCCATTTCAGACTCCTCCTCCAGTAGTCTCATGATCAAGAGTTGGGCACTTGGCAGCTTACCTGCACTCACAACTGTTGGGGTGGCTTCAATTTCCCTGCTCATTTACAGGCATCTTTTCATTGCAGCACCTCCCAACTCTACCTGCATGAGGCTTCTAGGGCCTCCACTATCCTCCTGTGTCCACTCCACTATCCTCCTGCCTCACACTCCTTACCTTAGACTCTCTCCACTTAGTGACCTGTACATCTGGAGTTATAATGGCAACTGGGACTGTTGGGATTGCCATTGCTAAGCAGTCCAGTCACATAAATCACTCTTCATGATCATATTGCTCAGCAGTGGAAATTCCAGTCCCAATTATGGTCTTAAGTTGAGGACTATCTGTATTTGTAAAGGTTAAGGAAGTCGGGGTTTATGCATAATATCAAGAGAAGATGACTTCTGTCAATTGAATTACATTTATTGCTTGATTGATTATATGCCATCAACTCATTGACAGTTTTTAGCAGAGGTAGATTTATTTTCTCCATTATGACCTGTCCCTAACCTGGTTCTTCAGCCATGTAGTAATCACTGCCGTAACTGAGTCTATCCACCTTGATGCTGACCGTCCTCCTCTTCTCTTTCTTTCCACCTTTCCCAGCATTAGAATCTTCTCGAGAGCTAGATCTTCCATTAATATGTCCAAAGTAGGACCATGTGATAAAGCTTGCATTAAAACCGTGTTTAACTTTAATAATTGGCACCTGAAATTTCTTGCTTTGTTCTCCTCCATTCCATTTTCCTTTTATATTGCATGCACATCTATTTGATAGTAAGCCTATAGATATACAGTTAGGGATACCTTCTTTGGACTGCAAAGATTCATATAGCCATTATATAGTTAAAAGATAGAGAAAATAAAAGAATTAATGGCTTTCAGCTGCCATCTAATGGCCACAGATATTTTATAGGAATTTTATAAAACCAAGTATTGTTCTCACCAGATAAATATAATTAATTTTAAAAGCTTTATTTCTGAAGTGGTATCTCCATAGAGATCCAGTTTGGTATAGTGGCTATGGTGCCAGGCTAGAACCCAGGAGTTCGTGCATTCTAGTTCCACTTTAGGCATGAAGCCAGATGAGTGCCCTTGGGCGACTTCCTCTCAGCTCTAGAAAGCAGGCAATGTTAAATAGTCTTTGAAATCTTGACAAGAAAACTGCAGGGGTCAACACTGACTAGAAGGCATTCTCTCTCTCTTTCTCTCTCTGTTCCTCCCTCCCTCCATAATTCTTACATAAATTCATGAACAGGTGAACAATGCACAATGATTTCTGCCAAATTTTAAAGTGAAGTGTATGAGTATGTATTGAATAATATTATTCAATAATTATTGCTGTCCCCATTCCTCAATTCTGAGCATTTTTTGTGATACTGTGGCTTTGCTAGCCAAACAAGAGTCAATGAATTGTTTTTGTTACCTCTTAAGACTTCCAAATTATAGGCTCTCCTCTAATTGTATGATTCTTTTTATTTGCTTATAGATTCACTTTTCTAATTACTATTTGTTGGTTTGACTACTGATCGACTCTTGGATTGACTATTGGTAGGAAATAATATTCTACACATAATCTGAGACTAAATAGAGTAAACTAATCTGAGACTAAAGAGAGATAGTCCCCCTTTAATCTGAATTAAAAGTAGGAAATCCTCCATAAATTGTTTTTGTTTTGCAACTGTTTGTACTGAAGAGTGGAACATTCTACCAATGTGTGAATGTTACCTTAATAAAGGCATATAAATGCATAGTAGTAGAACCGCAAATGTAGGATTGATTGGTAAATAGATGTGTATGCTACTTATTCTATAGATTCATGGTAACTTGCCTCATAGAACAATAAACATAAACATACAATGACAGTAAAGAAAATTATTACACAGTATTATATTGGCCGGTTCCAAGTACTTCCAGTAAAGTGATGTCAACCTTGTAGTACTCTCCTTTCCATGGATTCATCTTGAAATCCACAGCCCAGTGTTCATAGAAAGTTCTGTAACTCCGGATACCCCTAAAGTATTCCTTTTACTTTTCAATCTTTATTAAACAATTTATTGTTACGAGAGCCCACTGCCTCTTAACATTGAACATGTCTTACAGAAAGTTTATCCTAATGGAACCCAATAATATTATCATAAAATGTATCTATGGATAGATGTGTGATTTATAGCATCTATGTGCATTTTAGGATGTGCAAGATTAAGATGTGCAAACTGGTACTGACATAGAACTTTTATTTCTCAACAGATGTGGTGTTGTTCTTGATGCATGGATGTTTCCCCTATCTGATGAAGTATATCCCAAAGTGCACCAGCCATTGCTGTTCATTAATTCAGAAAAATACCAGTGGGCCTCAAATATCCTAGAGATGAAGAAACTTAACTATGAAGGCAGAGAAAGAAAAATGATAACTATTATGTGAGTATCAAATATCAGTAACCTTAATTTTTTTAAAATGAGGTTTAGAGGTATGGGATTATAGTGTTAAATTTATATAGTTTAAAACTAATTGGATACAACTGAGATAAGCACCCATATTACCTGCAAGTGGTGTCCAAATTATTATTTTTAAATCTTAAATGGTAAAAATCTCATAAGGGTAAAATATGACAAAATCCCAGAGTTGATATTGACAAAAGCAAGATTTGATAATCCCACAACATTGTTATTGGTCCCTCTAAATTTTAGTTATCCCACAGGGAGCCTGGATTACATAACCCACCATCCAAGATTGAACAGTGAAGGTAATTCATTGGTCTTCCTCAGACTGCTTGAGATTCTTTTCCTGGGATTAATATTCAATGACTGTCCATCCTGAAAATATTGTTATAGTACTCCTCTTTCAAGGTCTAAATATTCTTTCTGTGTTCTTATTGATCGGAAATATGGTGCAGGTGGATATAATAGTATGTAATGGTATGAGTCTCCTATAGCTATAATACCTATGTCTCCTGCTTGAGCAGGGGTTGAGCTAGAAGACCTCCAAGATCCCTTCCAACTCTTACTATTATGTATTCCGTATAGGTTAATCTCCTCTGGATCCTCTGTTAAATACTAGGCAACAATATATTGGTCATATCTAACTGCACCATTAATTACACACTTTTCATATTTGGGTAATTCGGCTGTACAACTTTCAGAAAATATTTTTTTTGAGATTTTGAGAAAAGGGAAGTGTAAAACAAAGAAATTTTCAAGATTCTGGTTTCCTACCCTACAACAAAGTGTGAGAGTCACCTTGTAGGAGAGATGGGTGGCATAGAAATGTTTAAAAAATTGAATTAAAAATAAATTAAAAATAAATAAGGTGACTTCCTGGAATCCTTGCTGGTTCTGTTTCTTTGCCTACTTTGAAGGGCTGACAACTCTGCTGCCTAAGCAGCCAGAGTCACTCAGTTGTGAGATGGGCAGCATATAAATTTAATAAATAAATAAATAAATAACTTATATAACTAGGGCCTGCAAGCCACTATGTCATGACTAAAGACTCTGGCAATGTTGTAACATTCCATATTCTATTCCAAATGAAAAACAGCAGTTAATATACAATACACAATAGGTTAAGATTGCTGATGGTTTTCTTGAAAGATTACTCTTTGAGGCTGAGTCAAATGCAAATTTAATAGGTCTATATGACGACATTTCAGCAACATGCTATACCTATAATGCTTTATCACCCATAGAGCATGTTTTCTTAAAACCTGCTTGCTTTTCTGCAATTCTTCCTTATTTGAACCAGATTAATGGCAATTTATTATGGCAGATGTTTCTTTTTTTTTTCCCAATAAGTTTTTTTATTTTATCCAAACAATTCTTCCATTACACGGTGTTATCGACTGGGTACAAACATTTAACAGAA
>JANHFL010008574.1:0-17151 GCA_032468155.1 Oxyrhabdium leporinum
TTTCCTCCATATATTTCATTCTTGGGGAGCGGGGGGGGGCTTCCCACAGAGAGCCTTAAAAAAAACAAAATAAAAAAAATAGGAACAGGCGTCGCTCTTGCGGGGGAGCGGCGCGATCCGAGAGAGAACCGAAGCGAAGAGACGAAGCTCGCTCCCTCCCTCCCCCCCCCCGCGGCGCTCTTCTGAGAAACCTTCCGCGGGCGGGCGCAGCGCGCCGCCCCCCGCCGCCTCCGGCTGGCTTGCTGCGCTCTCTGGGCCGGGCAGCGGGCGGCGCGGAAGGCCGGAGCCGCCAACGCTTAGTACGCCCCGTGCAAAAGGAGGAGTTCTGGGGCTTTCTCGTAGCTCTGCTTCGCGAGAAGAAACGAAAGCGAAAGCGTCTTGGAAGCGAATGGGGGTGGAAGAATGGCCCGGGCCGAGGCGAGCTACGTTACTCCGCTCTTTGTCCAGGTTTCCCCTCCCGGCACCTTGGCGGAGAGGCTGGAGGCCAAGTTGGAGATTTATTTCCAGTCCACGAAGAAATCGGGCGGCGGCGAATGCACCGTGAGCGTGCAAGACCGCGGACGGGGCATCTACGCGGTGCAGTTCTGGTCGGAAGAAGGTAAATCCTGCGGAGCGAGGAGGGGGGAGGGAGCTTTGAGCTATGGCAGCTAGGGCTCAATCCAGTTCACCGTAGTCTGGGAAGGACGCGCGCTCCGT
Source organism: Oxyrhabdium leporinum (assembly GCA_032468155.1). Classification (NCBI taxonomy): domain Eukaryota; kingdom Metazoa; phylum Chordata; class Lepidosauria; order Squamata; family Cyclocoridae; genus Oxyrhabdium; species Oxyrhabdium leporinum. The sequence continues at coordinate 697 of JANHFL010008574.1, forward strand.
TAGGACTTCTACTAATGGTTAGTAGAAGTACCCTTCCCGAATCGTTAGGATTATAATAAATGACACCATTCCGGGGCAGGCTGGTTTTCCCAAGGCAAAACGCGGACCGTCAGAAGCCCGATAGAGAACTTCCCCGCTGGGATCTTCGATCAGATCCCTTGTTCAGATTGTTTCGAGGCTGGTTAAAAAGCCCCGGAATGCTTTCGACTTTTCCTGAAGGATATTGGCAAAGAGTTTGCGTTTACTCCCAAACTTTTTTTCCTTCCCCCCCCCTTTTTCTTTTTTTCTCCCCCAAAAGGGTCGTTTTTAATTTTCCTATCATGTGAATCGACAACCGGCTGTGTGGGAAATAGGGAGGGGCATTTTTATGTTCTTTTTTTTTTTTTTTCAAAATTGGAAACTGATCTCCGGGTAGAAATTATGTCCGTCGGCTTTGGGTTGGGGTTTTTTTTTGTTTTTTGTTTTCCTTTTGGAAATTCGACAGAGAAGGCTTCGCAGCCTCCCAGCTCTGGATTTTATAATGAAGCGTGTTGGGGTAACGCCATTTTCTCCCCTTCCCTTCCCTTCCCTGGGGTGGAGGAGGGGGGGGGAACCCCTCCTCTATTCATAGTTCCTGATATTTGCCCGGTATTGATCGTTGCGACCCACCTTAACTTGTGATTAAAATAATCCACACTCCAGGCTAGCCGGAACATGCGGAGATATAAGAAGTTTCTGGTTAAATCACGATGTAGAAGTGTGCTGCGCGTTCAGAGCCAAAATATCAAAAGCCTTGGAAGGCAGCATAGAAAGAGAAACCCCGGCTTTCAATTGTGTGGTTGTTTCCAGTACAAAACGGTTCCGATCAAGTTCAAGGGATCTCTTGAGACACCCCCCTCCCTGCAGCTGCAGCGAGTGTACTTGGCTTCCGTTGGAGGTGGGGGGGGGTTTGGAGTTAGGGTTAGAGAGTGACGGCTCCCCGAATTCCCATGCGAAAACTTTTGTCAAGGGGGGGGTAGTGATGAGCTTTTTTGCATTAGGAGGGGGTGGATGATCTTCATAATCAGCTGCCTTCTGATATGATAAGACTAGCATTCGAGAAGGGCCCTTTACAAAGTTGTTTTTGTGAGAGAGAAACATCCCCTTGGAGCTTTAACATCCTCTGGAAACGGCAGCACAGCGGCTTTCTCATGGGGAATTTGTACAAGTGTGTGTATTCCTGCCTGGTGTATCTCACTTGATGGCAGCCCCAGCTGCAACTAGAGACACGCAGACAGCGGGGATGACCTTCAAAGCACAACTGCATTAACTTCCTTAAGTACATGGCTGCTAGAAGGGGGAATTATTATTTGCATGAGCCAAGGTGTTTTGCAAAGTCACACTTTCATACGTTTTCCAGAAGCTACAGACAAGGGAACTTCTTTCTCCTTTATTAGAATTCACTGAACTAGCCCTATTTCTCAACCGTGGCAACTTCCAAAGTTTTGGGTGTCAACTCCCAAACTTCTCAAAAATGGCCCTGTTGCCTGAGGAACTTTGGGAGGCCACTCTCTGGAAGCTGCTAAGTTTGGGAAGCATTGAGCTAAGGGAAAAATTAAGTGAGGTCCCAAACAGGCAAAAAAATATGCTGATCACCAATCAAGCTTACCCTATCCTGTCTGTCTGTCTGTCTCTCTTTCTTTCTCTCTTTCCCCTCTCTCCCCCCAATAATGGAAATGGAAACAAATTGCATTAGGAATTTCTTACAATGTGGTAGGGATCACAAAAGCTTTATATGTGATGTTGCCTTATGATTGCCGCAAATTTCAACATACATTTATTCAGGGGGAAAGTTGCTTGCATTTTTCACGCTAGTCGTGGGAAAAGAGAAAACTACGGAAAGCAACTAACTTCCCAATGACTAGTAATAAATCCATCATCCAAGTGCATTTATGGTGGAGAAGTTGGAGTAGTCGCCCAAACTGCTGTCCAAATGGATGCGTTTCTCAAATTCCCAGCCAGCATGGTTGCTGCTGAGAATTCTGGGTCTTGAACTAGAGGATTGTCAGCTCAGGGAAGGTTGTAGTGGCCTATTTATCTTCTGCCCTGACTATTTCCTGCAGTGGTCATAGAGTTATTCCAAGGGGCCCCTGAAATCAAGAGGTGCATCAGGATGGAGAGAACAATCTTCTCCGCTTTTATCACAAAATTTCAAAAATGGGCTTATAGCAAATTCCAGGCTGCCTGGCCAAATTGTTATATACACGATTCCATTACCAAGGTAAGTTGAGTTTCACCTTATGTAGGTTTCTAAACCTGTCCTCAATATGAATGATGTAGGACATCATTTCATCATTCCTGGGGCCTGAGGTGTAGTATGCTTTGGACGTGCAAGTTAGATTTCTATAAACTGCTATATTTCTATAACATTTCTATAAATTGCATATCTCTCTGATTGAGTTGATACAATATGCTAATACTAACCAAACAAATTATTATTGTTTATTTATATTTCTAAACTGCCCATCTCCCTCAAAGAGGGACTTTGTGCGATGTGTGCATCCTATTATGGTGTAATAACTAAAAATATAAGCAAGACAAATATGTATTTTAATCATTCTATTTTTTTTTTTCTTAACGTGATACAGTGAAGAAGCGTGTGAAGGCCCATCGTGGACATACTATAGAAATTGGGAGGAAAATTTTGGAGATAAGAATTTTTCCAGATTCGGGGTTGGCTGTGGTTGATGCTGCAGAAACAGTGTTTACAAAGAATGCGATAGGCTCACATTCAACTTCACTTTCTTCAAACTTTTTGCCCCTTCAGAATGATTTTAAAAACAAGCATGAAATCTATGCAGCTGGTCATGAAAGTGGTAGAAAAAAGGTAAGTTTCTACTTAACTTAGAATGCTTATGTTAGCTCCCAACTGTCTCCACGTTACATGTGACCATAGAAAATCCTGAATCTTCAGTGTTGTGAGACATTGTATGTACTATGAATTAATTTTACATAATAACACTTCCATCCTACCAATTAGCAAAATCAAGCCCCAGAGTTGTTACTTGTTCAGTATTGTCATTTGGTACAATTGTGGGTGTGCAGGTGCGTGCACATCTATGTGTTTATACATGTTGATAGAAGAAAGTACAGATGTACAAAAAAGTTTTAAGAAATTCAAAATACCAAAAAGTTTTTAAAACTTTTTTTAAAGAATCATTTTTATAAAAACTTTTTAAGTTTCTGACTTCCTCCTTTTTTATAGATCTGCTGATTTGCAATATTTATAAGCATTTAGGCCCTCTTAAAAGCCAAAGTGTAGGAGAGTATATTTGCCATGCTGGAAAGCCTTATTTATTAGAAGCTGCTTCTCCAAGGAACAGACTGATACCAGAAAATGACTAAAGTAGGAAGGTGCTATCTCACGCTGAAATTCTTCACTGTAGAAAATGAAACTTTATGTTAAATCTCGTGTATCGTTTTTATTGTACTGGCTCACATTTCTTGTGTATTCCCCCACTCTTATTTATTTTTAGGTATTTGTTGAGGTTTCTGCCACCCTGAATACTGACTTGCTCACTAAAGAGCAGAGAAATCAGGTGATCACTGTCTGTCCCAACTTAAGAATAGACAGCATGTCAAGTCGCATTGGTATTGAAAAGGTGGCGGGACGCTATGAGGATATTGAAAAATTACACCGTCATTTTGAGAAGCTACTTGGAGACCATCGCAAAAGTGAATTTTTGCAACCTCAACAGCAGGACAATTGTGTTGGAGGAAAGGAAGATCACAACAGAAAATACAGGAGCGACTTAGAAGAACTGGCCAAGATGGAAGTTCCTTCAGGTATCTTTGAATATTTTGAGCAAGCCTACAAGGAAGAAATTAAAAAAACGGAGGAGATATTCAATGTAAAATTAGTAACAGGCAATGCTGAGAATGGAATTACTTCTGTCTGGTTTTCCTCAATGGGGATACCAAACTTTACTAAGAAAGCTCAGGAGGAGTTTGTCCAGCTTTTCCAGAAAGTAGCAGGAGATCTGAAACAGGAAACGGTTCCTTTCATCGGGAGCCACAAGTATGAGATGATAAAAAGCAAATGCAAACACATTATTATTAAAAAATACAAGGACACAGCTGTTCTTCAAGGTCCCACAAAGGAAGTTTCAGATGCAAAGGCATTGTTAGACGAAATGATAGCAAATGGTTGGAATAAAAAAAAAGATCCCCACGTACAGCCACCTGGCGTTGAAGTTAACGCTGCTGTATTTGCATTTCTCAAACCAAATCTGGAAATTGAATTAATAAACAACAGATTTTGTACTAGAATGGAGGAGAAACATCATGATGATAACTCAAAATGCATAATTTTTACGCCCCAGACATATGCACCTGCAGATCAATCTTCACAAGCTTCTCAGCATTTTCAGTATGAGTACCTGATGTATTTAGAAATACCACAAATAAAAGAAATTCCTTTGAAACGTCTGGAAGATTGGAAAAGAAAACCGAAGGAGTTATTTACATATTTCCAACATAAACATCCCAAAGTAGAACTGTTCCTAAAGGAAAACTGCCTGTGCATTTCTGGACTTCCGGAAAACATATTGTTTGCCGAGAAGGACATCATGGAGTCTCTGAATAGTGAGGAATTTGTAGCTATAAATAGTGAAGCAACGGCCATTCTCGATTCCAGTGTTGGGGCTGCCACGGGCGCCCCCTTTGGGTCACCAGGATGTCACAAAAGGCAGCAGGTTCCTTCTCTGGAGCCGCCAGTAGGGAAGGCATCGGAAGTCCAACCAGAGGAGTGCTGTCCCATCTGCCTGAATACGATCCACCAAAAAGAAGTGCTACGCAAATGCAAGCATGCATTTTGTGCAGCCTGCATAGGAAGAGCAATGAATTACAAACCGGTCTGCACTGTGTGCAATGTTGTCTATGGGAATATAAAAGGAAACCAGCCCCCAGGGAGAATGGACTTCATCAAAAGTAGAAGTTCCCTGCCTGGTCACAAGAATTCTGGAACCATCGCTATTAATTACCGTATATACGACGGCATTCAGACGGTAAGTTGGAGCAACGACATGATGTTTCTGTGCCATTAGTTACCCTCTTGTGTTTTCAGTTTTTTTGAAAAAAAAAAGTATTTGCATTCCAAGGAAATAATGTAATAGCAGTTCAGTTGGGAGTGTAAAAGCAAGAGATCTAGAAATCTTTAGGAGTCTTCTAAACGTCTATGCAGAGTGCAGACGGTGTAACTAGGGGAGACAACCCAGGAGCAAATACAGCACACAGGTTTGTATTTACATATAATGGTTTTTATCCTAAAAAGCATATATACATACAAGTACTTTTATATAGACCTTGAATACGGCAGTAACCACCACCGGAGCGCACACTGAGAGAAAGAGAAAAGACACGCCCCCACAAGGTCTGTTTTATAGACCAGCCTCCTTAAAGTGGTAACAGTCCAATAACCCTGCTGACTCTTTGCTACCGTTGCATCAGCATTGTAACATTACAGTATTACAGCATTACAACCTTACAGCAACTGGTCAGCTATTAAATTAGCATTACGCTGACACAGAAGCTAGAATGGAGTGCAAATTGTCTGCCATTATGTCCCCTCAAGAGTTGAAGATGCACATCCATGGCCAAATATTCTGAATCATGATTATCATAGGAAAGTGGTGGGTGGGGCTTAATCTCTCCCTGGGTTCGTTTCCCAGTTCAGATTGCCCACTTCTTCCCTTATTCAGTCACCCCACTTCCCCTAATAGTCTGCCAGTTGTACCAAAGATCTTTCTTCTTTTATGGGAAGGAGGTCTTCAGTCTTGGATAGGAGTGAAAGTCTAGTTGCAACCACCCCACCATACTTGCCGCGTTTGTTTGAAATGGCAAAATATGTGGGGCCCAGATACTTCATTGGGTTCTGCTGGAGGCTGGGTTTTCTATTTTTTGACAGGCAAGCTTCTTGCTTATTTTGAATTAAGATGTTACAGAAACAAAATCAAGAGCCTGGTGAGAATATTAAGAGATACTTTGCTTTCGCTAACGTCCTTGGTGCCATGTTGAGGATACAGGTCTTGTTGTAGAAAACATCAGTGTAGGGTGGCACAGTGGTTGGAATGCAATGTTGCAGGATAACTACCCACAGCCTAGAGATCAATCCTGACCAGCTCAAGGTTGACTCAGCCTTCCATCATTCCAAGTTCGGTAAAATGAGGAACCAGATTGATGGGGGCATTATGCTGACATTTGTAAAGCGCTCAGAGAATGCTGTAAGACACTATGGGCAGTATATATTGCTATATTGGAAACTAGCAGTATATATTGCTAGTTTCAGAAGACGTCTTTGGGAGATTTATAGAAATCTTCAGTGGACTAGTACCAGGATCTTTTCCTGTGTCATGTTGAGAAGGTTTCTTTATGTATCTCCAGGAATGGTCACAAGAGCTACTACAGAAATCAGTAAATAAAACCAAGAGCTTAATGTAGGTGGGTTTGGACACCATTATGTTCTTTTGTCGTAGCTTAAATTCCTCAATGGAAGCTTCCTGACCATCCAGAAAGTTCTGAGCATGATCAGTTGGTATAAAAAGCAAACAGATGGGGGCATGGGAAATTGAAATGGACTAGTACAATGGAATGAAAGGAAGGGAGTGCATTTTTATCTCTGCAGTAGAGGGACAATCTGCTTGAGATTGAAGCTAAGAAAAAGTGATCTATCAGTTCATGTCATCTGTGAGGGACCTTCCCAGAAACATGTGGCTGCCCCATTGCTGGGCATCAGAAGCTGATTAAGTGGACTATAGCTGAGAATGCCCTGTGTTATAATTTGGTAAGTATGGCTATATAGCTGGATCTGAAGCAGAAAAGATGCTTTGGAAAGGTGATGGTGGCGGTAGAACGTTGCACATCTTGGCTCCTCCTTAAGGCAGTTGTGTCTTCCTAAATCAATGATGCAAACTATTTGGGTTCAGAGTGTCAAAACTTTGGAAAATGCCAAACTTGACTCTTCTGGTATGACACCTCCCCCCTCACACCCCCGGAACAAGAGAGTGGCCTAGATGGTCACTGAACAGCAGAACATGGAAACAGCGCTGAGGTTGGGTCTGCAGTAGAGGCCTGGTCCTCAACTTTGGTCCTAGTGCCACAGCTGGTACTCAAAAAACTCACCTCGCACTGTTCTCCAAAGTACATGAGTAGCCCCTAGGCCTGCGCTGCCCTGGATCTGCCCTGCACTTCTCACCTTCAGGTGGTGTCCCCTTTCTGAGACTGCTCCAGGTCACACAAGACCCTTAAAACGGCTTCAGAGAATGCTCTTCATGGTGTCTGCAGCCTCCCTGGAAGCTTGCTCTTTTTTCACGTAATTTTGGGGGGCTCTGAGGCCACACAAGAGTGCAGCCCTCATGCTTGACTTCTGCAAGGTCTCCTTGAGAGCACATCCCTTTCTCGCACGGCCAACACAGTCTTCAAGAATCACATGAGAACAGAGCAAGTCTTTGATAATTAATGAGGTACCACCGGAGCCAATTAACACTGAGTTACTTGGTTCCAGAAAGCATGGTTTCCTTTTGGGGGAAGGTTGTTTGAGAAAGTGATCGCTCAGCAGCTCCAGAGGTTTCTGGATGAAACGGATTATATCGATTCCTACCAGTCAGGACTCAGGCCTGGATTTGGCACAGAAACGGCATTGGTGGCACTTTTGGATGATCTCTGGCGGGAGCAGGATGGGGGTAGTGCATCCACCCTTGCTCTACTTGACCTCTCAGCGGCTTTCGATACCATCGACCATGGGATTCTCCTGGGGCGGCTTCGGGGGATGGGAGCAGGGCGCCATGTGCTGTCCTGGTTCACTTCCTTCCTCTGCGGCTGCTATCAGTCAGTGTTGATAGGAGGGGAGAGATCCAGCCCTCGCCCACTGCTTTACGGGGTTCCTCAGGGCTCGGTACTCTCTCCGCTCCTCTTCAACATTTATATGAAGCCGCTGGGTGAGATCATCCGTCACCATGGACGGAGGTATCACCAATATGCTGATGATACTCAGCTGTATGTCTCGGCCCGTGGTGAGTTAAGTGTTGCCGTGTCCTCCCTCGCAGTGCCTGGAGGCTGTTAGGGGCTGGATGGGGAGCAATGGGTTGAAACTAAACCCTTGCAAGACCGAGTGGCTCTGGGTTTGGGAGCTTGTTGGCTCAGGGAGAATTGCCACCTTTGGCCTTGGATGGGGTGGCACAACCCTAAACGGACCCTGTCCGTAATCTAGGGGTTTTCCTGGACTCACAACTCCTGCTCAAAGGGCAGGTGGCGGTCATGGCCAGGAGGGCCTTTGTGCAACTGCGGGTTGTGCACCAGTTACACCCTTTCCTGGACCAACAGTCCCTACTCACGGTCACTCATGCCCTAGTCACTTCCCGTCTTGACTATTGCAACACACTGTACATGGGGCTGCCCTTGAAGAGCATCCAGAAGCTCCAGTTGGTGCAAAACGCAGTGGCCCGCATGGTTTTGTGCAGACCCTGGTATGCACATGTATCACCTCCTGTGGGAGCTGCATTGGTTGCCGATTTGTTTCCAGATGCAATTCAAGGTGCTGGTTGTCACCTTTAAAGCACTTCATGGCTTGGGACCAGGTTATCTAAGGGACCGTCTCTTGCCGGTCACATCTACCTGACCCATTAGAGCGGGGAGGCAGGGAATGCTGTGGATCCCATCCCTGAGAGACATTCACCTGGTGGGACCCAGAAGAAGGGCCTTCTCTGTGGTGGCTCCCTCTCTCTGGAACCTCATTCCCCCAGAGATTAGAATGGCCCCCATTCTAGCACTCTTCTGGAAGGTGCTGAAGACCTGGTTCTGCCAGCGGGCCTGGGGAACCCAGAGCGGGATGGAGCCCATCAAATGGCTTGTGTGATCTGCTGTTGCCAGGGCAGGGGGTGATTTTATTATACTATACTTTATTAATTTATTTGATTCTTTTTATTAGTTTTATTGTTTTAAATGTGGTTTTGTATTCTATAAGCCGCCTTGAGTTGCCATGGGCGAATAGGCGGCAATATAAATTCAATAAATAAATAATAAATGATGAATACCAAAAATATTCCCGTAAGGAATAATGTAGTGAGTCACCAGGCAGCTAACACTGAACACAAGTTCTAGCTTGTGTGTTAAGTAGTAAACATGATGAGTACTGGGAGAAACTTTTTGTGTCAAAATGCATTGAGTACCAAATTCAATGTCTTTCAAAGCAGGTACCACTATAGTAGTTGTCGGGAGTTGGTGAATGCTGGCATTTCCCCCAAGACGTCATGACATGTTATCTTTGACACGCATGTCATAGATTCACAGTCGCTGTCCTAGGCTCACAGAAAGCTTGCGGCTCCAGGAAAATGCGTCTTCAATTCAAGGAGCGGATGCACTGCATGCACCAAGTTTATTGTGCCTTGCTGGTGCTTCCTTCCTGTTTCTGTAACTCAAGCACAGGGTTTCCCAGGGTTGCAGTTCTACCCTGTCAATGCCAGTGTTTTTTAAGAGTGTGGTAACAATGCAACAAATATGTCCCTTCCGCTGCATGGTTTCAATTTCAGATCAGAATAGCTACACGACGGTTAGCCTCTTGCAATGAAATCTGAAACAAGCTGGGTATTTTAATATTTCTGACTCTTTCCAAACCAGGAAAGGCATCCTCACCCAGGAAAACATTTTTTTGGAACGTCCCGCGTAGCATACTTACCTGACAACGAAGAAGGAAGAGAAATTCTGAAATTGCTGCAACGGGCCTTTGACCAAGGTTTGATTTTCACGGTGGGCCAGTCGCGAACAACTGGTGTGAATGACGTGGTTACTTGGAATGACATTCATCACAAAACTAGTACTTGTGGAGGAGAAAAAAAGTAAATTCAAATTTTACTTGTTTTTTTTTTTTTTTTTCAGGTAAAGAATAGATTTCCCCTGATATGATTTTTGCATGCAATTTTGATTATTCTGGAACTCATCAAGTGTTGATAAAATACATGTCACCAACCAAGCCGAGTGAAGCGAACGCACCTTGGTTTTCGTCACAAAGAGATATTTTGCTGTCAGTGAAATAGTATAAAACAATTGTTGCCTGTTTGGGTGCCTTATGGGATTACAATACCCACGTTTTGGGAACATGAGATTTATAATCCAGTGTATGCTAGGAATGGTTGATCTAGTACAGGGGTATCCAAACCTGGCAACTTTTAAGATTTGTGGACTTCAACTCCCAGAATTTCTCAGCCAGCCATGAGGAGACCCCTGATCTAATAGCTTATGGCAATCAGACTTCCCATTCAACCTTAGCAGGAATATCCTTTCACTACTCACTGGTTCCCTCCCCCCTTTAAAGTGTTCCAAATATGTTTTGACTGGGGTAGATTTTGATAAAGAGCAGGGAATTCCAAGTGAAGTTCTCTTTCTTCTTCAGAGCAAGTTCTCTTTTCCTATCCCACATTGTCTGAAAGGGGTGTGTGTGGAGGGAGATCTGTAGATGTAGGCCAAGGCCTGGAAGAAGATGGGGGTGCTTTCCTTCCATGGGTTTTCTTAACGTTCCTTAAAATCCAAGCTCCCTATGGATGCTTCAGCCAATATTGGGCCAGAGGAAAAAAAAAACGTGCTGCATTGAAAACCTTATGGAGAGTAGGACTGCTGTTTTTTACAAAAGGGGATCTTGAATTCAAGCTTCTCTCTAAAGCCGTCTTCATTGGGATAGAATCTGTTTTAAAATAGATTTCTTTTAAAAAAAAAACACCACAATCTTAAGGCAATAATTGAAGCCCACAAGGTACACTTTATAATGTATGTTTCTTAAGGAGTTATAATGGTGAATTATTTTCAGTAGAAACTCTAAACATCAGGAAGATCTTTGGGTTGTGCGGCCCTTGGTGCTCTTTGAACTTCGTTGTTTTCTTGCAAACATCTGCAAGAAAACAACCAAGCTCGGCATCAAGAACCCCCCACAATTCAACCCTGGGCTACCAATTTTCTATGAGATCTTTCTATCAGCATTATTGCGTACATCAACTTATTCCTTACCCATACACCAGTCAAATTAGATTATTTTTTTCTCAAGCATAAACTCTTAAATTAGTTTATGAATTTGCTAACTAAGTACATTTTTAAAATAGTTCAGGTCGGCATTGGATAGCGTTATTAAAGATTTGTGTTTAGTGCTTTCTTGATTAAAGCAAATGTCTTTTGTCTCCTTTCTAGTTTTGGTTACCCTGATCCTAATTACCTGACACGCGTTAGAGAAGAGCTGAAGGTAAATGGAATCGAATGAGTATTTTTACTTCTGCGAGCAGTCCAGAACTACTAGCTTGCCTACATATATATCATTTTAATTTAGTAGAGAAGAATCAATTAAAAATAGTTTTGGCAGTATTTTTTGCCTTCTGGAATTTTAGAACAATTGTTAAATTAATGGTGGTGCATTCAGCATTATAGATGCAAGAAAGAATTGTTAAGAGTTTTGATCGAACCTGTAATCCAAAAATATTACATAGAATTAAACTCCATCAATGTCTTCATTGCAACTGTGTTAATGTCAAGCATAGATATGACTACAGTATATGCATGGATAATTAGTCTCTGTGATTACATCATTTGATGTCGTTTTGAATTTCGGCTTGTAATTTCCTTTTTTTAAAGTTGCTGTCAGTGCCCTTACTATGTTGTGAATCGTTACAATAAAGAGCGTTGCTGTGTTAGTCTTACATTTTAGCAGACTGGATTACAATAGAGTACCTATAATGCGGTAAAATATTACAACAGGATGGGTGGCTGAAGAGCTTGGCATTATTGGTGTCCTGTCTCTCCCCCCCCCCCCTTAAGGAAGAGTAGTCAGGACAGGTGAAAACGTTGCTCAATGCCTTGCTTCCCTACTTTGTCAATTTAAAGTTGCCATTTTGGTTCTCTCCCTCCCTAGAAGCCATTAAAATCAATTTCATGTAAAATTACTACAGTGTTTTCTAAAACTCTTGTTTACTTAATGTTCTCACACATGAGCCCCTGTTGCTTTCAGAGGCATTTCCTAATGCAAGCCCCTCCTGCTCCTCATTTAAAGCTCTCCATTTGGAAGAAAATACATTTTGTTTTGTTATGTTAGGCAGGCTTTTCTTTCCAGAGAACCAATGACTCAGAAACATAATGCTTGATTTCCAGTTTCAAGCAATGAGACGGTGTATGGCTCATTTGGTTTCAGCCAGTGTGTACATTCCATGGCCTATTGTGAAATATAACCAAGGAGCAATAAAAACCTTATTCTGACTTGTGCGTGACTTGTTCTATTTGAAGAGAGTGTGTATGAATCAGAATGGTAACCCTCCTTTCTCCATGAGCAAAAGATGATTTATATTCTTACAACCGATCGCCCTGTGGAGTAGCTCAGGCTAAGGGACATCCTGAGTTCTCCAGCATCAGCGGGCTTGAACCCGAGTCTGCCAACTTTGGTTAGCACTTTAAACCACTATACCACTCTCCTCCTCCAACTTTCAGACTTTGATTTCTCTCTCTCTCCAATGATTTATATAGAGGAAACATGCCTTGTTTTGACCATGAACTGTCCGGTACAGATAGTCCTCAACTTACAACCACTCATTTAATGACCAAACTTAAAATGGCACTGAACAAAAATGACGACCAATTCTCACATAATGACCCTGCTTGGTCAAATGATCAAAATTTTGGTGCATGCAATGTGAGTACTGTTTGCAACCTTCCCAGCCAGCTGCTGACAATCCATTGGAGAAACCAGAGATTCATTTAACAATCATGAGTCACTTAACTATTGCATTCACTTAATGACAATGGTAAAACAGGTTGTAAAATCAAGCATGATTTCTTAACAGCTGCCTTGCTTAACAACAGAAACTGGTTCAAGTTGTGGCCATAACTCAAGGACTGCTTGTATTTGGCACTTTAAGGATAATTTCTAGTAAGTTAAGGATTTAGATAGCAAATTGTTTTTTTCTACTCAAACTACATGATTCCAGTTAAAAATCTGCTGTGCCTCAATTATCAGATTAGAAAAGGAAAGTAGGGAATCCATCTGATTCACACACGTTGCATGGAAAGCAACTAATTAGCACAAGTGCAAGATGAAACAAATTCAAGTTTTCTGCAGGCTTACAAGCTTTCCCAAACCCACTGATGGTTCTCCAATGAATCTGAACACTCATCAGCCTGGCCAATTAAGGAACTGAAAGATCTAGAAGGCCATCCAAACTGAACTGAGGTTTAAACCATAAATCTCCCTTAAAGCTGACATTCATGTAGCCCAAGAATAACCGTAAGACCAAACACATTTTTTTCCAGAAAAAGTTTATTGGACTATATGACAAGAGGTAAGTTTTAGAAAGATTATAAATGCAGGCACTTTAGCATGTAGGCCAAGATAATCCTCGTTAATAATAATATGGCAGGATGAAAGAGCTGACATCACTGTTATATTTCTAAATGGCAGGAAAATCAACAAGAGGTGGCAGCTCCTCTCTGGAGTTGGGAAATTGACTTTTCTGGCTCTTTGGTTACTTTCTGACTTGTGAAGTTCATTAGGTAGATGTGGGTCTTTCCAGAAATGTCTGGAAACAGCTAAAAGTTCTATGGCTACTTGACGAGCTCCAAGTTCTTTCAAAAAGGCCACCAGCTTTCTATAACTGAAAGAACCAATTTGTGCTGTAGGGTGAATTCAGTTTTTCCGTGTGATACAATGTCGTAAAGCACAACTGGCTTTTATTTTAATACCATTTGATAGTAAAATTTATCTCGAGCTGTTCTCTTATGCATACCATAAGCAATCTAGATTAAGGATGAGATGGAAACCAGTACACATTTTCAGTTTTACAACTGAGTATTGAGTTCTTACTACCTTGTCAAGCAATAATAGGTATATTTGTTTGATCAGTGTTGCTAAACATTTTTCCAGAAATAGTAAAAAAATTCTCACTCATAATTTGCTTATAACCAAAGGGAAATGCAGTTTTTGGACATGCAGAAACAGGGAAAATACAGATACATCGGTGGAGGACAGGGAAAGTGACATGATAGCAAAGTTCAGAATTAGGAAGAATGGGTAGAGCCACCAGAAAAAAAAATTAAGAGAAAACACTGATTTGGCAGTTTCAAGCGTCAGTGTCTCCCCTAGAAAAAACACCCATTATTTTCTTTCACTTGGTTTGCAAAATGATTTTCATTGAAATTGAAAGGGACAATTTGAAAATCTGATCAGTGTGTGTTAAGTAGATTTCAAACTATTCTTTAAGTCGAGGATTATCTATACATCTTCATTGTATTTACAAGATTACAAAGCTTAGTTTTACCATTTCCTTCAAGCAGATTTCTCTGTCCAGAAAGTCTTCATGTTCTACTCTCTCTCACTCTTGAACATCATTTTCTGATCTCTACTGGATTTTACTCTTATATTAGTCTTTGCCGCTCTAGAGAGGAACTAAATACCGAATTGAGATTCAAGTGACAAGTATTTTTAAAAGGTTCATTCAAATTACTTACTTTTAATGTGAGAGAAAAGGGAAATAAATCATCTTTTGCCCGTTAACTTATCTTCTAAAAGTAATTAGATATTCTGGGTAAGCCTGGGTATCGTGAAAGATAACAAACATTGATGGTTGATTCATGTTGTCAGTTACGCTGTCATATATGTTAAATCCACCATTATTTTTGGCCGGTGGTGTAATCTGTCCTGATCTGCCAATGCAATAATCTCCAGTCAGAACACGGGCAAGGTACATATATTTTCTGCCATTTTGGTCTGGAGTGGAGTATATGTCCTGCGCAGAATAGTTTGAGTTGACAGCAAAGTAGGTCCCTTTACCAATCATTGCAGCTGAAACCAAGAAAAAAAGGTTGAACAGATACTGAAAAATAAAACAAAACAATGGAAAGCACCACTATCAGTACTGCAGCTTTGAATGATGGATTATAAGGTTATCTAGCCAGTTATATTTCTAAAAAAGCCACCCATTGTGCTACTTATTCAACCGTACCACATTGATGGAACACAGAACATTGTAAGCAGGGAGTTACAAAATTGAGTTGTCACCACTACCATTTTTGTGAAAAATAAAGATTAAAAATAATGTTTTTCCATTCTCCTCAAAACTGAAAAAAGATGTGGGTGACTTTTGTTCCTTCAGTCCATCCACTAAGCAGAATGAGATGCTGAGCATTCAACAGCCACAGTCCTACCGACTCAGAGAATAGAAAAGGAATACTATTTTTCCCCTGAGCTGTCAACCTCATGAACTCAAGATTCCCTTGAGGGAAAATAAAACTCTGCGTATGAACTCTTCTCACCGGACTGGCCAGTGTGAAAATGCAGCTGGTCACGCGAGTCCCTCCGTGTGTTGAGTTTGAGGGGTCACTCAAACCAACCCAGTGGGCCTGAGAGTTTGCAGATGTCTGCAGTGTTTTTCTCTGATGACAGTTTTAATACTTTCATGAAGAATCTATTTTATCATTGTATCAGCCACTTTGATTCTAAATGCTGTCTTATAATAAGTTTTTGTTGTCTTTTAAAGAAGGATGTGACAGTACTTAGTTCCCCTCTTAGGACTTAATCTCTACTTTTCTTTTGACAGTGTATTCCTTTCAGCAAAGGATTTCTTTTTCCTATAGGAATTTAAAAAAAAACACAAGCCAGATTCTTCACTAAACCTTACAAGCTGCCCCTGGGAAGGGGAAGGGAAGGGATACTGTTAGGCTGCTTTTTAAAGATCTTTATACTCTTTTGAAATGTGGTGCTTTATGTCATACTCCTTTCCATCTGCTTGGCATCATCTTACCATTCTTTCCAGCATAACTGCGGTTAAAGCCAGTCTGGTAAATTGGCACCAGTGTGGAATGGGGAGTCCCGTGGAAAAGGATCTTCTCATTGTTTTCATGGCCATTTTGTGTTTCTATTTGCTTTTTCTTGACTTGATAGGCTTGCCAGAGGTAAGGATTCTGCACCCTTTCAATCTACAAAGATTGCAAATGTAAAACGTTATTTGTTCATTTGCCAGTATCATTCCCACCATGCAACATCTATATTCATCTCCCGTGAGTTTTATCATTCTCCCTTGGTGACTACGCTGAGATTAGAAATAAACAGTCTGAGAAGAACGGTCACAATGGAGAATTGGCAAGGAGAGTCTCTTACGGGTTACTACTTGCCAAAAAGGTCCTGTTGTCCCCTGCATTGCCTTTATTCAAGGAGGGTCGGAACATTTTTATTTTTTATTATTTATTTATTAAATTAACTGCCCATATCACTGCTGTATTTGTTAAAATTAAAAAAGCTTGTACAAAAAACAATGTGTTGCAGAGACTCATAAGTGATAAGAAGACCTTGCAAAGACTCGCTTGGAAACATTCATAAGTGATAAGAAGACCTTGCAAAGACTCACTTGGAAACATCCATAAACCAAGCTACACCCATGGTGCAACACAATATGGGATGATAACGGGCCGGCAATCTGCCAG
>JANHFL010008574.1:17387-28224 GCA_032468155.1 Oxyrhabdium leporinum
AGTTCGATCCTGATGGGATCAAGATTGACTCAGCCTTCCATCTTTCCGAGGTTGGTAAAATAAGGACACAGATCGTTGGGGGGGGGGGGGAATACGTGACATTGTAAATTGCTCAGAGCGTCCTGAAAAGCACCCTGGAGTGGCATAAGTATTATTGTTATTGTTACCACCTGACCTCCAGATTAAAGGCTTTGTTTTTTAGATTGTAAAATTGTGAAGGAGTATGGACATTGACTTCAACTCAGTGACATATTTCCTAGCTCTTTTCTTCTTTCTCTCTTTTACACTCCAGTGATATAAATACAGAGTGTATCTGAATATTTTCACTTTCAGGGTATTACACATTATTCTACTTAACTCTTTTCCCATGTGAAAGTATTACCAACTCTTGAGCCAATCTTGCAGCCAGTCACTGATGCTCAACATCACTCAAGAACTCAAAAACAGAAACCCACTGGTGTTCTACCCAGTTATAAAGTTGTGGAACACAAAAGTGGCCCTTTTCAGCTGGCTGACTTCGGACCGGTCACTCTCTCTCAGCCAAATCCAACCCTCACAGGGTTGTTCTTATGGGCAAAAATAGGAGAAAGAAAATGTGTTGGGCTTATTTGCTTCCTTAAGCTCAGATCAAATGTCACCTTTTCAATTGTGAGTGTAGGGCAGCCAATCCGGAATATTTTCTCAACATTCTTATATTCTCCTGCTGTAGGCTGCAGTGGCACCAATTTGGCATGGCTTCCTTGCATATCTTCCCACTGTTCAGGAAGGCATTCTGATAGTTTGCCTGCAAAATAAACATTTCGTTAAAGTAGTCACATACAGTAGCCCAGCAGAAAATAGAACTGTGCAAAAGTTTGAAATCAATAGAATTTGCAATTATCTCCCCTTGTGCTAAACATTACATTTATTGTTAAAATCTTCAGAGTGGCTTGGCATCTCTGCACAGGATAACTTTCTTTCATCATAACTGTCCCGTCAGCGCTCACAGACTAAGTAGTGTGAGTCTTAAGTGTTATTTCCAAACAACTATTTCCATCTTTTCATTTTGTTCTCTAATAAACCACATTTCTTTTGACTCTTTTCCTCCAATATCTGACCGCTTTCCCTTTCTTTTTACTCAGCTGTAAACTTGGAAGTTTCTGTTCTGCTCAGCAGAGCAATTTACAAATTGCAAATGTTTTTAGAGTGCTTCTTGGGCATCGTGTTTCAAGAGCAATTTCTATGGTAAGAAATTGGTTTTGGTCCTTAAAATACTGACCAATTAAGGTAATTTATATTTTTGCAAACATTACAGATTTTTTCTCAGAAACTGGGTATCTTAGTGGACATGTTCAATTTCAAAAGACATACTCGACAACCATCTGCTCTCCGCCACTGCTTCAGGTCCCCATTTTTAAGTACTACAAATATACCTACAATAAAATTACAATAAAATACTTTCTCAGAAATAAAGAAGATTCTAGAATCTGGAAGACAAACCATCTTCCTATTTATTCTTATTCTTTTTAAAGAAAAAGGTTAAAATCCTCAAATTCAGACCCAATGGAAGTCACAAGCATTGTATCAACTTATTCATTATTTCCTTCACTTTGGGGAAAGGAGTCCTATACTGCTAATGTCTACTAAAAAGTAAAAACAAGCCTAAAATTCTTGCTGCTCTATGCTCTACGCATGAACAAGCCTTGCACATCCAGTATCAAATTGAGTCATGTTTTGATGCCAATCATACAAATGGTCTGTTAACTTTTTTTAAAAAAATTTCGTGTGAAACATGCACATTTGCCTGCCTTGTACCCTTGCCCTACCCCATTTATACTTTTTAAATCCTGCGGAAGAGATTTTTGAGAGGTGATCAAAACAGTAATCTAGCTACTGATCCAACCCACTTATTTAAGATGCTCATTACCTTCATCCTTTCCAACACGTTTAATTTTCATACTTTTTCCTTGGCTATCTACAATGCACATCTTGTTCAGGTCGGCTGTGTAGTTCTCTCCTTGAATTTGGACCTGAATTTGTTCCTTTTTGCTGATTTTAGCATCTTCTAAATCAAGATTACCTAATATATCAAAAGCTACAAAGGCATTTCCATTTGCACTATACTGCCACTCAACCAAAAATTTAGCAAGTTCTGCCTTGGATTTCTTTTCCTGGTCAGCTTTAAGTGTTTTTAAGAGGTTCTGAATTTCTGTGAACGCAGTGAGGACATCCCGGGGGATACCAGATAACAAAATAAAAGGAGGAGATTCCATCTTGTTCAGATCAATGGCAATATGCAATCTTTTCTGGAGATCATTCAGTCTCTTGATTTCAGCATCAGCAAACATGTCTATCAAGCCATCAACAATTTGATTTTCTGTCTGTTCCTTGAAAACCATTTTTCTTAGCCAGGCTTCAGCCTCTTCCACCTTTTTCCTGTTTTCGCCACATAACTCAAATGTTGACATCTCAATCTTCTTCTCCAATGCTATAAGACTTTTCTTTTTAGTTGGTGACCTCCTACCAGTTAGAAGTGCTATAAGAAAAAGGGAAATTCTGTTAAGTGCATGCTAAACGGGAAAAAAGTGGGAAAGCATTCACAGTAAATGAACCCCATGCTTTAAACTTGCCTTTAAACTTAGAAAACATAGATTTGGAAGTGGGCAATGCCTGTCCTTTTTTATTTTCCAAAATGGTAGAAAAGGATTTTTGCATATGTGGCTGAAAAACAACAACTTTAACAAGTTTCAAGTATCTAGGCAACTCTTTTCCTGCAAAGTCAACAATTGCACTAATAATTTCTTCAGCTGCTTCATCAGGACTCCTCCTTCCTTGACCTGTATGAGATACAACAGAGAAAACTCAGCAAAATACACTTATTGTTAGTACTTATCCCAATGAGGGACTCAAAAGAATGGGCAACCCATTACTTCAGATATCGGACTACAATTCTCATCATCCATGCTGTCATTCAAGGATATGCAAGAATCTTACATCTGGGAGGAAACTGGGTCTTTACTTGTGAGTTACTAACATTTGCTATATAGCATTAACCTCATATATTCCAAAAGATCAACATGTGCATTTTCAAAACAGGCAATCAATCGGTCAAGCAGAATGTTGCCTATCTCTCTTATAAAATAGGCATGTACCGTGAATCTAATTTACTTCTTGCCTTTCTTCCGGCACTAAGGTTAAGCTTATACTTTAGAGCAGGGGTCTCCAAACTTGGCAATTTTGAGACCTGTGCACTTCAACTTCCAGAATTCCTTAGCCACCATTTCCCAATGAGGGATGCTCACCCAAAGAACCAGCTCTTTATTTTCACACTTTGTCCTTGGAGAGGTTGATAAGGATCAGTCACTGGCAGTGACCCTCAAAAATAGCCCCCCCTCCATAGTTCTACAGGAGTGGGCAGGACTTCAGTTTTAATGGTTTTCAGGATGAGAGGCCAAGGAGAATGTTTGGATTCAAAAGAAGTGGGGGAAATGGATGTCTACTTGGGGAAATTGTTGAAATCTGGATTGCAATTCCCAAGCCACCCCTTTTATATGTGCATTGACATTGTACAAACATACATAAGCAAGAGGTGGCGATCGGGTTGCAACATCTTGGCACAGATTTTTTTGTTTTTCTAACAGAATCTCCAGATTCAACAGATACTTTTGCAAACTCTGCATGCAAAATCCGTGGGACTTTTTTCTTCTCCAAAGACTTCTCTGTCTGGGAATTTGTTTAGCATGCTAGTTTTAGTTCCTTAAACGTGTTATGTGAATTACAGTATAGGATTTGCGCAGCTGTATTACTGTGCTGTCCACGTAAAGAATGAATCTGATTTTCAACAATTAAGCTTCTCAAAAAAGGCTACGTTATGCAACATGACCCAGAACAATCTCTAATGACATGAAATGTTGACAACACACTTCATGACGCTACGACATATCTAACGCAAGTCACCCCTTTGTATCATAATGTATCATCATTTTCTCCTCTTGCCCTCAGTTTGCCTATAATGTGCTGGATATGGGTTCAAAAGATCACAAGAGAAGCAGTAATAGACCCCTGGTTATTAATGCTAGATCTAAGATAAAAGCCTGAAAGCAGGATGAAGGCAAGAAGCAAAGTCAAGTCAAATCTCTTCCCAATCAAGCTTGAATTCCTAAGGACTTCATGGACACCTTCATGAAATTTTCTTAAGAGCAGTACATGAAGAGCTTGCCATTGCTTTCTTCTAGGATGTTATTTCAACTTCTAAGTATAGCCTGCAGCTCTGTTATTCCCTGAGAGCTTTTGATCGAAGTCCTAAACACACTAGGGGCTGCTGCCTGCAAATGAACAGAAGTCACAAAGGAGAAATTAAGAAACAGGCCAGAGATGGATCCTACTTGGTTTTGAGGATGGAATACAGGGAAATTTCATCTCCTTTGTCATGTCGACCCAAAGCAGAACACCGGAACTTGTCCCTATAATGCTAGCTTAGCATGGCAAATCCATTGCAACAGTTCACATTTTCTAACCATGAGCTAATTTTGGAAACTGTCACTAGGATTCAGGACATAGGTTCCTCGTTAATGAAAACTTTATTCCAGAAAAGTACAAATGATTATCTGGGGGAAAAAAAAATACGAACCTGTTCCAACTACAGGGAAGGCTACAGAGGCATACTGTTTCGCTTCACATTCCTGAAGCACTTTGGAAATCTGAGTTTTGATGCTGGAGCAAGGAGCCAGGTGGATAATTTTTTTACAGGTTAGTTTGCCATTCTGTGTAGTTACAAATCCATTGTGAGGCTGCGAGGCTAGAAAAACGAAAACGAAAACGATAACTTCTCCATGAACTCTCTTTGGCATACAGCGTACTATATTCATTGGAAGTGCAATATCTCTAAATACATTTCTTAACAGAGAGCACCAACTATAAACTCTGTCTGACAACTACTTGCCCTTTATTGCCTACCGCAAAGACGTTTTGGCACATTGCCAGAAAAATTAAATGTTCTTTTTAATGTCAAATGGTAGAAATATAGCCCTC
This sequence comes from Oxyrhabdium leporinum, assembly GCA_032468155.1. Lineage (NCBI taxonomy): Eukaryota > Metazoa > Chordata > Lepidosauria > Squamata > Cyclocoridae > Oxyrhabdium > Oxyrhabdium leporinum. The sequence goes on from JANHFL010008574.1 coordinate 22,398, forward strand.
TCGCGAGTCCTTTGGCACATGCAGAGAAAATAAGGAAAACTCTTATGTTTTCCTCTCTTGTTTCTCACTGATGGTCAAAGACTGATACATCGGAAGTGCCAGCTAGATAAGCAGTTTCTGACTTATTCTGAGATGAACATCTCTTCCTTGTCATCTAATTCCAAGGAACCATAGGATCCTCTTACCAAGGAAATCATAGGACCCTCTTAAACTTTACCTATGTCCAATAATGGGCTGATTGGAGAGGAAGAGCTGAAATTAAATCCCAGCAAGAGATATTGTTAGAAAACTAGACTATGGGGTTGAGGCTTAGCCTGTTTGAGATGAAGCTGCAACCCTTAAAAGAGTTAACTTTGCAGTCTAGAAGTATTTCTTGATTGTTTCTCTGCTCTCTCTAGATTTACTGACAGTGGCAAGGCCACATTTGTTACCTTCTAGCTAGTATGTTATATGCCACCTTTCCTAAGCTAGTCAGATTTAGAAATAATTATCCACAGCTTGATTATATCCTGTCTCTCTTGACTCAACAACACTCTTCTACTACTACAACAACAGCAGCCAAATTACAGAATAGTACTGACAAATGTATTCAGAACAGATTAAATGATCTAAGAAATACCACGCAAACTATATTTGGCAACTGAAATTCCCCAAATCATCCATTACCTAACTGAATGGGATCTCTTGTTGCACCTTACCAAGTGTTGCACATTCTGCTTCAATTTCAGGTCCAGCAGCTTCCAAAATTGCTTTGGAGACACCTGCAAAGAAATGAAAAAAAGGGGGAAAGAATATGTACGAAAGTAAACAATGAACTTAAAACACAACCTTTGCTTGGTTGTAAACATTTCATAGTAAGAAAATTCCTAAGAATTTGTGAGGTGGGGATTGAATTAGATACTGCATTAATATATCCAACAGAATTGAGCCACAATATTCTGAAATACTGTCTGAAAATAGTTTTGAATCAATTAATCTTCGTTTCTCCTTCTCATTCATTCACACACAGGCAAACAGACTTTGGCATATCCAAATAGCTTTTTGTCTCGCCAAGAATGAGCACTATTAGGATGTTCAGAAGATGTTCATTTGAAATTCAATACCTGCTTTGGATGTAAAGTTTTCATTGGTCACATTCACAATGACATCTGTCTTTTCCATGACAATATTTCCTGTCACTGACTGGAAGGTAATGGATCCAAACTGCATTTCATTACTCCCTAAAGCTGAGGTAGAAAGGGATCCGAAGGAACCTGTGATTGAGAAAAGAAACACTATGATTGAGTTATAGCAGTGATATCCATTGATTCTTTTTAAAAGATATAAATACCTATTTCAAGATCCAGTTTAAAAAATCCATTTTTTAAGGGAAATATGGTCTGCACATCTGGGAAATGCTACTCTTAAAAGTGGTATCTTGAACATCTAAGATACTACTGAACTCTGCTGATTTCTTAATGGCCACCAAAGGGTGAAATCAGAAGATCTATGATCAAGATCTAGCAAATGTCCCCCAAATTTTAATAGAGGTGCCCCCCAAAGGGCCACTGAACCTGCATATGCCACACTGGAACAGTTCTTTGTCCAGTGAGGAAGAGCACATTTCCAAGAGGAAAAAAAAGGTGGCTCATTCATATGCTGAAATAACCCAGATAAACATTATAATCATCAAGGATTTGCTGAAAAAAGTCATTCTGCTCTAATTTGTGCATCATAAGTTTGGTCTAGTGGTTAAGGCACCAGACTACAAAGTGGGAGACTGTGAGTTCAAATTCCACCATAGGCATGAAAGCCAGCTGGGTGATTTTGGGCCAGTCACTCCCTCTCAGCCTAACTCACCTCACAGGGTTGTTGTTGTTGTTGGGAAAAGAGGAGTTCACCTTGAGTTATTTGTAAAAATAACAAAGGCAGGATGCAAACAAAGAAATAAATCATACCAAGCTACGATTCACAAACAACAGTAGCTGTATTTGTACACTGCACTAACTACCAAAACCAAACATATCATGCTATGCCTTCACATATGTGGTCATAGCCATTCTGAAAGTAAGTCTAAAACAGAGATTTCCCCAATCTTTCCGGCTTTGCCGAATGGCGGAAGTGGGGAGGGAGAGGGAATGATTGCATGTCAGCAGCAGGCGAGCGCAGACACTCACCCGCTTCCAAGGCTTGGTTCCAAATGGCCCAAGGCCCAGTAGTGGGCCGGGAGTTGGGGACCCCCGCTATAAAACATCTTCCGTAAATGTAGCCCCTCCATTCTTCTAGTAGCTATTACTGATATTATTTAAAGGAAGGCCTGTCCACATACCTCTCATGTTACATCTCTGTTGGACCCAATACAGTTCTGGAACTCATAAGAAAAAGGTGGAGAAAGATGTCTGACCCACTGAGCCCACCCATTACCTGCCATTCCTTCGTTGCTTGGTGGCACAGCCTTGAGAATATCATCAATCCCAGATTGAAAAACGTTTGTGAATGCCTAGTGGGGGAAAGTTATCCACATGTTTCCAAAACAATGCAAAGAAAGAACAGTAGCACCATGGAACAATTCTTTTAACATTTCAGTAAGGGCACTGAGAGGGTAGTGAACTTGCAAATTTGCAGGTCCCGAGGGACAGTATCATTGGATGCCCCTGGATACAATGAGTCTCTCTACTAAAAATAGGTCCATCCAACATCAAATATAACAGCTGCCAGAATAGGGGGAAGCCAGCAAGCTGTTAACTCTGTTTTTACTAAAATTTACTAACATTATGGCAAGACACACACACACACACACACACACACACACACACACACACCAACCATGACGCTCTGGATAAAACTGCTTGGTTTGACTGTCCTGAAAGACATCACTGATGCTCATCTTTGAGAAAAAGAGATGATTGAGTGGAAGATACTGCCACATATGATGAAAGTTATATGTGCACTATTCCATAGAATGTTTAAACATGCTTAATGTGATAAGCCACATCTAGCTGGATTCGAAAATACTATGTCACAAACCCGAAATGAAACAAACCACAACAAAACAAAAACAAAAGTTTGGTAAGAGAGCCAGTTTGGTGTAATGGCGAGAAACCAGGAGACCATGAGTTCAAGTCCCATCTTAGCCATGAAAAAAACAACCTGGTTATTTTGGACCAGTCACACTCTCTCAGCCCAACCAACCTCACAGGGTTGTTTTTGTGGGGAATATAGGACGAGGAAGGTGTGTTGGTTATTCGCTGCCTTAAGTTATTTGTAAAAATAGTAAATGAATGAATTTAGCCAAAATCAAGCAAATCACAATGTAGCTTTGAAAGATGTGTGGACTACCTTTGAATGTATCTGGGGAAGTAGATGACCATCCAACAGTCCAGCTTTGCTGCTGCTGTTTTTGTAATAATTGATTTTGAAACTTACAATTATTTTTGCAAATTAAAGTTCGTGGTTTCTTAAAAACAAAGGGCAGTTTCTTATTTCGAAGAAAAGTAACATTACCTTTATATTATCTTTATCTTTTGGATGTAGGAAAATATGAACTTTCTGAAGGGTCTTTAAATTCTTTCTACTGAACATAAGTATTTCCTTAAACATGCATTTAGCCACCTCAGAATTTGGAAAATTAAAACCTCCAGTCCCAATGGCTGGGAATGAGATAGATTTTAACGACAACATTTCGGCCCTCTCCAGACAATTTCTCATAATATTTTTAAGTTTCTGTAAAATATAAAGCAATTTACAATTACGCTTTAAAAGGCCCAATATTAACACAAGACTTAATTTAGGAGCCAGAATAGACAAGAGGTGTGCACAGATCAACCTCATTCACATATAAAGACAGGGATATGAAAAACATGGCAGAGCTACATTCAACTACATCAGCTCAGCATATTCAACTGCATCAAAACTATAGCTCTGGCATTGAAGAATGGCTTACAAAGAAACACCTCCTTTTTTAAAAATAAAAAGACATAATGTATATTATATCAGCCCATCAACAAATAAGCCAACCCTCACAATTTTTAACAAAAGTACGATGGAAAATAAGGCACCCATGGATAAGCTGGCATGGTATTATAGTTAAAAATTCGAGGGTCAGCTCATATACAGATGGGCTTAATTCACAAGTATATACAGGTAATTTAAAATCTATGATCATATATATCTTTGTAGATAAGCCGAACTCATTTTTGGGTGCTTTTTAGCACATTTTTCAAGAGGCAACTGGACTTTCTGGTTTTTCTTTGAAGACGTTTCGCTTCTCATCTGAGAAACGTCTTCAGCTTCAGAGTCCAGTTGCCTTTTGAAAAAGCACATTTGGGACTAAAATTCTTAGCTTATCTTCAAATATATAAAGTACTTAGGAATAAGATGGACAACTTTGCATACATGCTTTGTAACTTCAGTACAAACTGACACACAAAGACCAATGTTAAAACCAAAACGGTGTAGAAGAGCTGTTGAGAATGCCTAGGAAAGAATTGGCAAAGCTCAAGAAACTGCCTTGAATATGCACAAGGAGCATAAAAGGAAATATCAGCTCCCATTATTCTTTAACCTGAATTTTTAATCTCATGTAGACATAAGATTATAAACAAAGGTCATGAACAATCTTTTTTTTGGGGGGGGGGAACGACTCGTAAACATTGCATACATTCCAAGACAATTACAGCAAAATGAACCAGTACCTTGGTTGCATTCCCTTTTCCTTCATCCCACTGTGGAACTATGACGTGGAACAAGAAATCACAGGCAAGGTTATGCCCATGGGTTTGAATTACACAGTTGCCTTGGGGTCCTTGATCTTGGACCATTTGATGGAACTCAAGTTGAAGCTCAACTCCAGCCTTCTGCAGCACAGCTTTTGAAAGTGGGCCTACACCAAGCTTTAAATCTTCACCAACAGTGCATACGATAACATCCGTCTGGAATCAAAGCCATGTTAAAATTACTTCCAAGATGATTTTATGTATTGCAAGATTAACTGCCTAGGAACTAGGAATGTATATTACAGAGTATTTTTTGACCTATTAATAGTACTAATAGTATTCTTTGTATTATTATTGAGGTAACACAGGAAGAAAACAGTCCCTAAACAAATGAGACCTCTTTGATCCACAGGGGGCTCCAGCAGGGAATGGGAATGGTATGGGAAGAGGGTTGCTAATGCCTTTCAACTCCCATCTCTGTGACTCATATCGTAATGAATTGATTCTGATTATTAATTCAAGAGGTTGGACGATGGCAGGGAAATCACTAGCACTTCCTTCCATTATTAAGATTTAAGCATGCCTTCTCCATTAACAGAACCCACAAAATACAGCATGGAAATTCAGTCCATATCCTTTGCCTGGATGTGAAAAGTAGAATTTCCTATTACTCATGCAGCACATCCTTGGTTCAGAGTCTTCTCTCCAAAGGCGACAGCCTTTAAAATTATTCAAGACTAAAAGACTATTCCAGTCTTCTCCAAGATGTACATCCAATTCTAATCTAATCCAACAAATCCAACTGGGCATTGGAGAAGACGGTGTCCAGATGCCTACTTTATTTTAGAGTTCTCCTTCAATGTGAAATATCCAGTGGTGGAATCTAAATATTTTTACTACCAGTCCTGTGGGCGTGGCTTGGTGGTCATGTCACTGGGTGGGTGTGTCCAACTTTATTGGTCTCACCCTTAGGAAATTTCTCCTTAGTCCAACTCACAATAAAATAGCACAATAAAATAGCACTTCTAGTCCAACCCCCTGCTTAGGCAGGAAACACTACACCACTTCAGACAAATGGTTATCCAATCTCTTCTTAAAAACTTCCAGTGTTGGAGCATTTATAACTTCTGGAG
>JANHFL010008577.1:4138-41549 GCA_032468155.1 Oxyrhabdium leporinum
TAGTTATCACCTTTGAAAGTCCTAAAGATTATATATTCCTTAAATTATAGGAACTAGAAAGTATAAATCAATTTTTTAATTTAATTTAATTTATAAGCTGCCCATCTTGCTATCTCAAGTGACTCCATGCAGTCTGAATGTTTAAAAACTGTGGCTTTAAGTCAATTTTTTTAAACATCTGATGACTGCTCCCTTCAGTTTCCTTGACAGTAGTTTTATAAGTGGCTTGTGAGTTCCTTTGATGGAACTTTAAAGATGGTGTCATCTTTAAAGTCCTGCATGGCTTGGCACCAGGTTATTTGAAGGACTATCAGAGAGAGGAGGCAAGGAATGCTGTGGGTTCCCTCTCCTAAAGAGTAATCTAGCAAAACCAAGAATGGCTTTCTCTTTGGTAACTCCCTCTCTGTGGAACATCATCCCCACATAAATAAGACTGGCACCCATTTTGACACTCTTTCACAAGGCCCCGAAGACTTGGTTTTGCCAACAAGCGTGAGGAACCCATCAAGTGGTTTGTTTGACTGTTTGTTGTCACCACAGGGGTGGTGTACCACTTTTTATTGTTTTTATGAGATTTTTATTTTTATAAGCCATCCAGAATCACTGAAAATGAGTTGTGTGACCATATACATTTTCTTAAATAAATTAAATAAGACAAATATTATTTGATAATAGATGGGGCTAAAATATTTCTCACTAATGAAGGTTGTTCACAACCAGAGCAAGTAGATAATTGCATGAATAAATAGGAAGAGATTGTCAAGTTAACTTTGACTACAACTTTTAGCATCATGCTCAATCCTGCCATCCACTTATAGAAGCAAATGGAAGAAGCATGAACATCTGCAGCAGACAGAGTAGCAGGAAGAGCACCAGAAAAGCCCTAGTAGTATATAAGTAGAACATAACGCACAATCCTTTAGATCTTATCCCTATTTACCCAAAATTATTTTTACAGACCAAATTATGATCTGTAAAACTTACTTTACAGTTTCTAGTGTGATAGATTAAGGAACTCTTTGGCATTTTTTATCCTTGATATTATAGATAGGCTGCTGTTACAGATGCAATAGAAAGATTACAAGGAATAATCAACTCACCACATGAAAGAGGGCAGGTGCAGCAATAGATGCTATTGAGTGGCAATAGAAATTAATTATACCCCAAATCCCCCAAAAAAAGCAGTCTTGTCATCCAATATTTCATCATAAATTATGAGAGGTTCTGCATAATAGATAATTTGCAATTTTACTTTTAAGTTTTCATTTTGTTTAAGATTTCTAGAAAGGGAGCATTCCTGCAGTTGTACTGCATTTTGCAGGTTACTGAGAACCCTCCCAAAGAACAGTGTAAATTCAGGAGTGACTTATTATTCCACTACCTCAGAAGATCAGATGTGACCTGGAAGTTTGTTGGAAGTAAAATATACAACTGTAATCACAGCAAGGGCATGACCACCATTGGTGAAAAACTTTAAATTCAATTCAAACAACAAACAACGAAGTAGAATTCAAATGTTTTAGAAGGCAGCCAACTACATTGTTTCGTGATTCTTAAAACATGGAAATGTAGACAATTTGTGAATTGCAGACTGCTCTATTTTTTAATATTATAATCACATGAAACAAAAGTTTTTACAAAATTGTACTTCCTTCACCATTCCAATGTAATCAAACTGAAAAAAGTATTCCCAGACAGCAAAAAGACAGTACAATGTGCACAAATGCACTTTTATGAACACTTCTTAAGCATGTACATATTATATAACTTGTTGCTTGATTGTAAGATTAACTATAATTGCTTCCATTTTGTGAAGATCAAATTATATGTTTGATTCACAACTGTAAATGTATTTGTTCAGGCTTAACTGCATGTTAATACCATGTTAATAAGTCTTTTGCTATCACTTCCAAGACCACTTGGAAGTCTCAGTTAATCAAAAATAGAGCAGGCCAATTACTATCTTGTCAGGGGCAGCACATTACACCTGTGTAATGGACCCTGCACTAACTTCCTAGTGTCAAACTCATGTTGTCAAGGCAGCGTCATGTGATGTATTGGGACTTTTCCCCTTCGCTAAATTGGGTGTGGGCATGGCCAGCATGTGATGCATCCGGCCCGTGGGCCGGGAGTTTGACAGCCCTGTCCTAGTACTATTCAGTCCTAGTAGTGTTAACCTACAAAGCTCTTTATGGTTTGGTATTCAGGACTGTATTGACCCACTAGAATTGGGCCAACATATTCAATCTTGCTGGGAAAAAGCAGTTAATAATAGCTTCCCACTTTTACTAGTGTGGGAGGCTGAGGGACAGAGGCACTGCTTTTTGTAGCATTCCCAGTCCATTGGAATGGTTTTCTGCTGAACTTAACTTTGCCTGCCTTCTGAAAGGCAGAAGCAGCTGAAAATAGATCTTCCGTATATTTTTCAATTTCTCAGTCAATGTGCACTCTTAAAATTTCTTGGAAATCTCCCATCTAAGCACTAATTTGCTCAGTCCCCTTGACTACCACCAGCTGTGACAACTATGTTTTACTTTTAAAAATATAAGCAAGCTTGTGTACTTTTCAATTTAAGAAAAAAGTTCTACTTAACACAACTTAATAAAAACATGAATTGAAGTTATGTGTACTGTTTAAATAGTAAAGTATGAAATAGGAGGCTCACACATTCAGAGTCAAAAGACTGGTCCAATACTTATTATTGTCTATAATTTAACTGTGATGCTATAAATCACACTGCTGATTTCCACTGCCTATTTTATTTCGAAATTGCCTCTGAACCTCAGAGCTAGGCTGAAACTATAAAAATGGCATGCAGCTGAGAATAACTTTCTGTTTTGAATCATGTTCAGCCATCTCAGAAACCAAAGAACACATAAGATAAGTTAGAGATAGTGAATCAAGGAAGTGGCAGGAAGAATCCTAAAACAGAAAGTTTCAAGGAGCACTTAACATTTTATGATTTTGTGTTTCCTCCTCTGTATGCACATATCTGCAGTTTTCTGTGCATCATATATCTATACTTTTTCAGTTTATCTTTTGTGCAACCGTTATTTTATTGTTTAGTGAAGGGGGAAAAGTCCCGATATGTCATGTGATGCCGCCGTGATGACTTGAGTTTGACACCCCGGTATACGGCATTTAAAACTATTTATAAACTCTTTTTGTAATATGCTACATTAGATAGTCAAGAATGCAGACAAACAGATCACTTTGACAGCTGTGTAACAGTTTTAGAGATTTAAAGTTAAGATTAATTCAACATGTGTCCATTTACAGGCTACTCCAATCAAAATATTCTATTGAGTGGCATACAATTCCCCAATCTATAAGTTAAAATAAAAATAAAATAATCAAAGATTACAATCAAGTTCATATATTATAAAACATCAATTTATGTTGGGAATCAATTATCCTCAAACACAATTAAAAATAATTACTTATCCAGAAAGAGAATCATAGTAAACCTGTGTCTAATGCTTAGCCAAGTCTTTACTGACATTCTGAAGGTCAGAAGGAAGGGGCTTATCTAAATGGCTGGGGTACAGCATTCCGCAGGATGGAGACAACAACTGAAATGTTATGTTTCAAGCCCCTTTAGCTGGCAATCTCTGATCAAGAGAATACATAAAGAATCTACCCTACTAGGTCTTACCAAGTAGCAAGATGTTTTTGAGAGAAAGCAATCCAACAGACAACTAGTAATCAGCATTTTGACTTGCACCTGGAAGCCAACAGCAACTAATGCAGCACTTCAAGAAGAAGTGTTATACAGGCACCCCAAGGTGTGCCTATAAACTCTTAAGTTACTGCATTCTTGACCAGCTACAGTTTCCAAGTGCTTTTCATAGCCATTCCATGTAAAGCATATGGGAGTAGCCCATCAAAAAGTGGCTAATGTATGAATGACAGCAAGGAAAGCTTCATATTCCCAAAAATGTTGTGAGTGGCACAAAATATGGGGCTGTGCAAAGGCCTCTTGGCCACAGCTACCTGCTTCTTGAACAAGAGTTGTGAGTCCAAGAGGATGCCCTGTAAACAGAGAAGTGCAACTTCTTTCAGAACTAAACATGTATCTCTGGAAACCACAGGCCTTTGAACCGAGAGCTGCTCCATTTGCTAGGATTCAATCTTAGCCTATTCTCCCTATCCAGACCTAAAGGAAAACACTTTGACAGATTATTTGATACCTACTGAATATTTACCTAGCTTTTCAGTGAGAATATATACAGGTAGTCTTTGACTGTTCATTTAGTGATTGTTCAAAGTTACAATGATAACGAAAAAAAGTGACTTATGACCATTTTTCAGTTAGCATCCCCATGATCATGTGATCAAAATTCAGATGCTTGGCATCTCACTCATACTTATGACTGCTGCTGTGTCTCAAGATCATGTGATCACCTTTTGTCAAGCAAAATCAACGGGGAAGCCAGATTCATTTAACAATTGTATTACTAATCAACTGCGGTGATTCACTTAACAACTTTGGCAAGAAAGGTCGTAAAATGGGGCAAAATTCATTTAACAAATGTCTCATTTAACAACATAAATTTTGGGCTCAATTGTGATCATAAGTCAAAGACTACCTGTAATTACTGAAGATACAAAGCTTATAACATTGTAGCATTAGTTTATATGGCAGTCCCTTCTGCCTTATTGGCTGGCAATCATTTGGATACAAGTTATTTCACATAATTTGTTTTGCAATTTATAGATGTACCTTTTAATTATAAACAAAATTACAACTGCCAACAAAAATGGTATTGTTTACTTATATGATTGAAAAACATACGGTTGGAAGGACACTAATTCTCCATCAATTATATAATGGCTGAATAATTCATTATTCACTGTATATTGATGTTTTATAATATATGAACTTGATTTTAATCTTTGGTTATTTTATTTTTATTTTAATTCATAGATTGGAGAATTGTACAACATTCAATAGAATATTTTGATTGGAGAAGCCTATAAACACATTTTATTTCAGATTTCTAAGTATTTTACAGGTTAAAGGCCTACTTAGAAATCTGAAACAAAATGTGTGGCGTTCATGCCTAAGGCAGGCTTTGAATGCAGTCTCACATATATAGTTAATGAAAAGAACAGATATTTATCTAAGTGAAATAAGGGAAAATCCGCAAGTCTACATAAAAACTAGAAATAATCCTAATTAATTACTATTATTCCAAAATAAGCATCCTTGATTATTTAAAAAAATGTCAAAAAATAATACACATTGTAATTATCAAAACAAACAGTAATTCTACTTTGTTCAATGGAAATTTTGAGTAAAAAGCACAAAATCAGATTAATTCATCTTTTAAAAAAAAGAACAGAATTGAAACTTATTTTAGTCTTTTTATACATCTTTTTTACTTGGTGCAAACTCAGAAGATGCTAATTGCTTACTCTGAAAAGAAAGCTGTAATCTGTAATGTTTCCCCACAAGCTGTTCATAAAAATATTGTAATTTTACAAAATCTGCTAGGGAACTGACCAAAAATGACTGGATTTTCCTCAGACTATATTGATTTTATACTTTATTATATTTTATACTTTATAAATTACAATGTTATATTTTGCAATGTAGCAGAATTTTGTAGCATAGAATTAATTCAAATGGTTTATATAATTTACAACTGGCTAAAATACTCAGATGTGGGTTGGAGCGTTCTGGAGATTATTCTCCAGACCATGCCGGTGTATATAATACACCAGGGATGTCAAACTCCAAGGCTTAGATCTGGCGTGCTGGACCACCCTGGAAACAGCAAAGGACAGGCTTGCGGTGCCTCTGCCAGCAAAAATGGAGCTCCGTGCATGGCCTTCCCAAGCTCAGTTTTCCCTGGCAGAGAGTTGCAGGAGACGGTTGCAACCAAAAACGGAGAGCGGAAGCCCGTTTTCACTGGCAAGCGCTCAGGCCGCCACAGGTGCCCCTGACACGTGACATCAAGATGGCCACGTCCAAATCAAACACAACTCTGATGCAGCCTTCAAGGAAATCAAGTTTGACAACCCTGCAAAACACCATTACAAAATCATCTGGGATAATCTAATGAATTTTCTGGAAGTTACTTTATTGAAGCTGAAAGCACAGTTTGTGATATTACAGCATGTTGGTTCAAGATGAACCAAGAGTTTTGGCCAGATTATGTTTGTCATCATCAGAACAGTAAGTTTAATGTATCTACCGAAGATAGTGCTTCAAGATAATAAATTTTAATTTGCTTAATAATTTGCTCAGGTCCTGAAATAAAGTCTGAACTATTTCAACAAATGCTTTAAGTTCAGGTTGTTTTATTCGTTTACTAGTCTTGGTTTACAATTCAAAATACAAGTGGTTACTACATTTTACATAGTGAAATATATAGAAAACACTAATTGTATCCAGCATGTTCAAGTTAAGCTAGATAACGGCTACTCATTTCACTAATCTCCATCCAAAAATATACAGCTAGTCCACAATTTAGGATCATTTGTTTAACAATGGTTCAAAGTTACATCAACCTTGGAAAAAGTGACTTACGACCTGTACTTGCATTTAGAACTGTTGCAATAGCCCCGCACTCAAGGGTATTGCAATTTTGGTGATTGGCAACTGGTTTAAATTTTTGACCAATTGCAGGGTCTTATGGTTGGTCATGTGATGATTTGCAACTTCCCCCCCCCCTTAATTTCTGGCAAAAAGCCCCATCCATTAGGGAAACTGGATCCTTTTAACTGCAGTGATTTGGTTAATGACTGTCATAAAAACTGATACAACTGGAATGACTTAAGATGGAAAATCCAGTCCCAATTGTGGGTGTAAATCAAGGACTATCTGTACTTAAGTATTTGTTAATTTTACAAAGTGAGATATTTAAAAAATCAGATAACTTATAAGACTAGTAATTTTTGCCTGTATTAGCCTGAATTAAAATAAGCCTGATTTTCATGAAACTCCAAATCAACCTAATCCTCCAAAAAAGATGGCCCTAAACATTAGGGCACATATTTACTTAATTTATAAAACTCCAGGTATATATAAAAAAAGAACCTAAGCATTTGCAGTTGGGTGCCCAAATTACATTAATGCATTGTTGTGAAGCTATAAATTTTTCATAAAATATTTCCTTTATGCTGCTGAAAATACAATTTTTTATAAATTACTTCAAAATGGGAAAATAGGAACTCAGAAATACTAGAGCTGGGAAGAAAGCTGAACATGAGATTCTTAGATTGCAAGCTTCTAGGAATTTCCCTTTAGAATTCTTCCCAAATATTGCTACCATATTTCACAGTTCTGTTGGTTAATAAGGAGATCTTTCTCATCAGTCTGAAGCTGTTCAGGACATCCACTTGTCCAATTCAAAGAATGATTATAAGTTGCCAGAAGTCTGGTAGCTCTTTAGCCAAGACACCAGACCAACAATTCTCTTAACTCTTTTTCTGGACATTACAATCCCATATGGAGGCAATCAAGATGCCTTTAAGCAATAGCAGTAAAAAAAATGGGCAATGTATTGGACTGCTACACTTAGCTATGTTAGCTAATTTAATAGTGAAACTCAGAATTTTCAGAAGTTGAAGAACAGGGAACATCTACAGGTTATCTGGTGCATAAGTGCACTTGGGGAATCTGCCGAGCAAAAGACCACCATCATTTAGCCAGAAACATGCGAACAAGTTTACATTTTGGCAGTGAAGATAAAAAAATGATAGTATAACCACTAATTATCCCATTAATTAATCCATTCTCATTTAAGAGGCCTTCAAGGGACAGTGCTTTTTTGACCCATGAAAGATTTGTTTCCTGATTCATTAATAAAATATAGTTTCCCAATGATATTTAATACTGTATTACTGATGAGATGAAACTTTGTAACCATCATTGTTTCCCTTACTTCCAACTGCAAATTTACATCTAATGTCAAATGTTAAGTTCTTTGCAAAAGGCCTATCCAATTCAATCAAATGTAATCTGCAACCATTTCAAAAGCCTAGCCTAGCCACCATAAACAGAGATGGCATCACAGTAAAAATAAAAGTCACTCTTGAATTATTCCTATACAACTTTTCAGCAGCCTTACAGAGGCTTGCCTTTAGCTTCTTGCAGGAAATGTTTTGATATATAGCTCTGGAATAAACACAATGCTTAATTTTCCAAATCAGTCAAATGGCAAGATGCCACCACCTGTCAAATCCTTTTAAAGTGACTAGTCTAAATTAATCTCTGGCAACTATATGCTTATACAGTTTTCTTAGAATTATTATGGAAGAAGTTTGGTATGCCCTTTTGAGATTTTATGGCTCAGGCTAGCCAATACCTTGGAATTCCAAAGTGCAATTGAACTGAATTGAATACTTTATTTGCCCAAGTATGATTAGACACAATTGTGTCAAATTCATCCAAGTACAATGACACTTTCTTAACTTAGTCTCTCCCACAAATAACTTATATTACAAAGTACTTAAATTCATATTATATACGAATGATAAAAATATGAATTATGACATTAACAGCATAACAGTATTAAGCAAATAACGCAAATCATGGCAAATGTCATTTACATTTATTGGGCATTAGAGTAACAGGCACTCTTCCCCAAACTGATCTAGATATAGTGAAATAAAGATTTCACTATACTAACTAGCAGCCATTCATGGGCTTCAGTATCAATTAAGCTTATAATTCCATCATAAACAAATTTTACAATATCCTTAACTTTCTTATCTCAAACAAAAATTAATTTTCTTTCTTCAAGAATCTTCCTAGATTCACACTTATGGTATAGGATGGTTTTTTACACAATGCCATTTTTCATGGTAGCTTAGTCTGAATTTATCTTAGTCTGAATTTCAACTCTTAGTCTGAATTTACTTTTTCAGAATCCAAACACTGCTCAGTTGTTTAGTCACTTCTTTTCATTCTCTGAGAAGAAAGCAGAAACTTTATATAAGAATAGCCATGTGGCCCTTTTTGGGGAGGGGGGGGAGAAGAGGTATCAACTATACTGTCTTCTCTGCAATATATCATATCTCCCACATTGCTTTCAGAAAGCACCCAGGCTTCCAAAACAGCACACAATTTAGCCTTCTAAGGATATTGGCAATTCAATGTTTTATTTACTTATTTTAACATTGACAGAAATTTTCTGACTGCATGCAATTTGTCAATTAGCTTTCACGCTAAGCCATGATTTGCAAATCATACATTAAAAAACATGCTTAAACAGACTAACTTATCTTAAAATGTACTAAACCCATCTAAAATATGTTTGCTTGCAGCAAATTTTAAAAACGGGGATGGACACATACTATTCAAGAGGATTATTAATTATAAACCAGCACCATCCAATGCAGACGAAATTGACCATGCATTTGCATGCATGTACTATAAATTGTTTGAAACTGGTTGCATTTTCCAGATAATTCATTGGGTTTTTTTTAATTGCCAGGATCATTTTTAGTAGTTTTAATTATAGGAGCAATATTTTACTGTGTTATGAGTTAATTTCGTTTTATTAAGTTCTGAGAACATCAGAATACCATCACATATCATTCATTTACAGCAACTATAATGAGTGGTGTCCATTATATTATTCTTACAAAATGAAGCCCATAAGGATGCTAGATTCTGCTGAATCAGAGATATTCATAGATTATTGAGATTTATAACTGATAGAACACTGATTATTTTTTCAAAAGTATGTTTGATAATACAATTTAAGATACTGCCACCAATGTTAGCAAAAATCCTCATCTTAAGCTAATAATACGATAATTCAGAAACTGACAAAACTGAGTAAATAATATATTTTTGCTGATATATTTGAGAAATAACTTTATTAAATCTTCTAAATAACCTGTGACAAATTACACTCATAACATAATTTATTTGAAAGCAGTGAAAATTAAGGTTTTTCCCTTGCAATCTTCTAGAGTTACAAAGGCAAATTAATTTTACTAGAATATGTGATCCAAGTTATGCCTAACAATTCTGCTATTTAGGTAACATTTCTAAAATTGCATGCTTGAATTATTCAATTTTGTAGCATTCTATAGCAATCTTCTTTGCCATACAGATAACTAATATACTGTATCTGCAATTGTGATAGTTAGAAATATAAAAGCAACATCTGAAAAAATTAAAACCAATCTTCATTACAAAATGATTTGTTTTCTTGGTTCAAAAAAACTGGAATCGTAAGGCAAATAACATTTCTCTAAACCAGTAAACTGTATAATTAGTAGTGCAACCTCACAATGTAATGGTTGAATTCAGGAGTATGTATCCACATCAGAGCCATGTTCTTTAAAAGCTCTAATAGTAGAGGTAGAACCAACAAAATTTATACAATAATATTGCACTCTCATTTAAAAATTCTTGAATTATTTTTTGTGAAAGAGCTAGGATTTGGAAGACACCTGTGGTCAGAGCAATTAAAGCAATATGATAACAAAAAGTACATTACACACATACCCAAATTTAAGCCAACTAAAATCAGAAATGTTACAATTAAATGCCTACTCAAAATAAAAATGATCCCAGGGTCTTACATTAAGTCAGAAACCAGTTTTGGTGTAGAGCACTATATGTATTACCAATGATATTTGAAATTTTTTTAAGTTTTAATATGTTCTCTAATATGCTGTCTGCTTTGTTTAATAGGCTTTTAATACTGCTATTTTTTGAGATGGTTTAGGTTAAACATTAAAAAGCACTCTGAAAGCATGTTAAATATATTTTAAATATACCAAATATATTAAGAATTTAAATTAGTATTTTGTTATTCTGCTAAAATGCATCCAGAAACAGTTGAATTCCACAAAAAAACCCAAGAGTTACTCTGCTCCCATTGTTCATATTCCAGATTCTTTTTACTTCACTGTTCCCATATGTTCTACCTGCTAGAATAGCTGTCAATAGTAGATATACAGAATAATGAGAACTTGGAATTATCTCCCTGTTTAAATATGTTATATACTTATAACTAATTTCAATACAGCTACGTAAGATCGTCCTTTTGTCAATAGGTAATAAAAAAGGTGAAAGATTCTAATAACAAGGAATTGAGGGAACAGTGCTGCAATTTATTGTACAAATTTTCAGAAATCAGTAGAGTCACTGATCCATGTTGATCTCCTAAGTAAAATGCTCTATTTGGACTATGCCCCTCAGCTGCTGCTTTGTGCAGGGAACTACACTGACTTTCTAATGCTCCAACTCAACATTATCAACAATCTCCCATACAATCACACTTGCACAAGTATGGCAAAGATTTGGCTTAGGTGGAATTTCAAATCTTAGTTCAGAAAAATGATTGGAAAAAGTTGGTTAATTTATTAATTTAAAATACCAATTTCCTAAATATATTTCTTAATAAAACAAAGTTTTATTAGGTTTATTAGGTTTCCTAGAAAAGTACACACAATGAGCAAAATAGGTTACAAATATTCCTCACTTAATGACTATTTGTTTAGCAAATCGTCAAAGTTTTGAAAGTTCTGAAAAAGTGATATTCACATTTAAGATCATTCCTGCAGTCACATGATTGCAATTCAGATGCATGACCACTATTTGCAACCATCCCAGGCGGCTTCCGAAAAGAGTGTTAATGGGGAAATCCCAGGAAGTCACGTTTTGGACATGTGATAGATAACTTTATTAACGATCATGGGTGATTTGCTTAATGACCAGTCACATGGTGTTGCCATTCCCAATTAGAGTGGTAAACTAGCATTATCAATATACATTTTATTCAATATTTGTCTGCTCTTCCTCGGATTTCACCAATGAAAAAACGAGCATGTCAAATTACTAAACCAGTTAATTTTAACCATGGTTCATTGAATATATCACATTAGTATTGTCTGAAAAATCAAAATTAAACATATCATTTATGCCTTAGCATAAGCTCATCCTACGTTTTATCAGAGAGACAGACGGAGGACAATGTAACATGCTTTGTTTCAAAGTTAGTGTGATGTGTAAACTCAGCACTGTGATTTGGAAACTGGTTTCTATATTAATAACCAATCTACTATGGTTTATCCATCAAACTGGATTCAAATAATTTCTGACTTAACAAGTTTGAACTCAATCATTTTATTGCTTATTTTATAGTAAGAGTTTATTCAATTAAACTATAAGTTCAAATTTAACTCCACCCATTTCTAGTTTCTAGAAATAGTTCATGAATATTCCCACAAGAATCGTATAAGCAATGTATGAAAGCCATCATTCACATGAGAAGTGGTCAGAAAAATTGAAAAATTTATTTTTCTGATCACTTCTTAACAAAGGAACATACAATTACACACCCCTTGAAGTAGTGGCATGCAAAATCTTTTGAATTTGAACTAATTTGAATTCAAAATGTCATTTCAAGTTCAGAATTGTTTTGATTCAAAACACTTTCAAAATGATTGAAAACTTGGTTTTTATCGGCAAAATAAATATTTTGCATTCAATGCAATCAATTGGGTCATTAAAAGTAGCGTTTCAAATTCATGTTATTTTGCATCTACAATGTTTTACAAAATGCAAGATTCAAGACACAAAGCCAATATAATCTTCTCTCACATGTTCTATTATTAATGCTACTCTTAAGAATGGTAATTATTAGCCTTTGGATTAGTTTTTAATATTTGCAATTAGGCAAATTATTAACTTATTACCTCATGAACAATCATTTTACGTATGGAAAACCTTCCATATTTGTAAATTCAAGCAACTGTTTTGAATAATATACTATACCTTGACTCCAATAGACTCCAGGGTTATTATACAATTGACACCTATGTAAAATTTATTCTTAATATGCATTGATAAGATTATGTATATGTTTGGGTTATATGTATATGTTTCATCTGCAAACATGTTGGAGACATCTGGCAAAACACCCAAAAACATCTCTAAAGGATGGCACTTTGAAACTGTATTTTTCATTGTCAATATTCAAAATAAAATCTTTGACATACCTTGTTCATTGCTCCAGGCTGTGGACCTCTGAGGCTCGCCTGCCCTCCCATTTGAGGAGAACTTTGCTGTAATGTCTCTGCAATTAGAGTACCAGCATTTCCCATTCCTGGGTTTGGATATGACATATTGGAACGTCCTCTTCCAGCTCCAATTGAACCGTTCATAACTTGTCCTTGCATCATTCCTTGCCCATTTCCTGCAGACAACATACCAGGATTCATGCCAGCATTTATTCCAGCATTCATTCCCATTCCAGGCTGATTTACTGGACTATTTACTGTTGGCATCATTCCTGCAGTGGACTGAGTTGATGGACCTTGATTTGGCCCACCTGTACCCATCCCCAAATTTGGAGGTGTCAGTGCAGCCTGTGCCATGGGGCTTTTGACCATACTGTTTAAGATTCCCATTCCAGGATTGTTCTGTTGTGGCTGACTGGCCATATTCTGTGCTGGCCCAGCAACTCCCATATTAAGGTTTGGCGAGCTGCCAGCTCGTAGCAGTTCTGACAACTGTTTGTGTTTCGAAGCAGCATCTTGTGCCATACCAAGGCTAGTCTGCAGTTGATTAATGTCACCACCATTAGTAAGTCCCAGTTCCGTAGAGCTGATAAGTTCATCTGGTAAGTCATGTTCCAAATCAAAAAGAGATCCAAAATCTGGAGAGAAAAGTAAAAAAAAAAGATTTAGAGCACTTCAGCAAACATTCCAGCTGGTTTATTCAGTATTGATAGAATAGCTATTTATCTAATTTGCTTTAGACTATTTTTTTAAAACAAAAAGTCACCTCAATAACCCTCTCAAAACTAATATTTTTAATATACTCAGTTCAAGATGTGCAACACTATCAACTAACTCACATTGGTTCCAAGTTTTTAAACTTTTAATTATCTCTCAAATATTAAATGTGACATCTTACAATTGCTACTAACCCCAGTGCTTAAACAATAAGAGCAGCAAATCAGAGCACATGCCTATACACCATTCAGCAACACTTTGCTGGGAAATAGATGGCATTAAACACAATTCAGCAATTCCATTCTTTACTTGCCTAATTTTTAGTTCTATAACTTGTCAGCTAACATAATCCATCACATCTAGTAGGAAAGTTTACCAGGTGAAAACTGAATAGACAAATTGTTCTATTTTGCTGAAACTGACCTACAACATTTACAAGTGTAAAGATTATGTAATTAGAAGATATAGAAACATAAGATCAACTTATTCCATGTTTCTGAAAAAGTCAACCACAATCTCATTTTGGTTCTATTACCAAATTTATTCAATGTGTGAATATAATATAGCCCAGACACAATATGCTAGAAGGATGAACATTTCTAATTCTACAATCTTTATTCCAAGATATTCAATAGGTAAAATACAAAACTGAGCCAAGTCATTTGAGCTTTTATACTATTTGCCTTTCAGAAGCTTTCTGCAATGAAATCTTGAACTGCTTTAACAGCTTTCTAAAATTCCAGAATCCCCCCCAAGACACTGTTAAGATCTGCTGAAGGAAAAACCTAAAGGAAGACTATCAATGCCTACAAGCAGTTTCTCTTAAAATTAATTTTGGAAGTATGGAAAATTCTAGAGTGACTTTATTTTTAAAATTATTAATATTGCTCCAAGAGGCATAAATTCTCCTACCCAACAAGTTTAATAGCTTACCATACTACTTCAAAGAGTTTGTTAATATACTTTAACAGTAGTTCTGACATTTGCAAACAAATGTAGCAGCTTCTTGTAGTGAAAAGGCCAAAACAGTGGGTTTTAGCAAAATATTCAATGTTTGTTGCTATTTTTAAATGAATGTGTGCCATTTTTCAAACTAATGTATTTCTAGGACATGGGATAAAACAACCTGGCTATCTATTTATTTAATTAATTAATTTATTTGTCAAATGTACAAGATAACAAGTATAGGTACGAACATAAACATGAACAAAGGAAGTAAATACAGATAAATGGGGACAGTAAGACAGGGATGGTAGGCACGCTGGTGCGCTTATGCACGCCCCCTTTAAGGACCCCTTAAGAATAGGATTAGGTCCACAGTAGACAGTTTGAGATTGAATTAAGAACTATATCTACAAAAAAAGTGATGTTCTTTGCCACACTATTTATATGGGGAAAAAGTGCATGATGCCACACAGTTCACTTTGTACACTGAAGTAATATAAATTAACAATTTTCAACTTATTTGAAGAAAATATTCTAATGGTACAAATATTAATAAGGAGCATAAATACTAATAGGTTATTAAAGTAGTTGTCACTCTAATTTTATGATTTACCCCTTAAACAGGAGCTGAATTTGACAGTTAAGTTCTTAATTTCAGTTCTTATCATTTGGTAGTATAATCATATTTATTTGCAAATAAAGCCTTCATAATGGTTCCAGAGGTATACCAACCTGTACTCTCTATTGTTGAAGGCTACAAAAATTCAACATGTCTTCCTCTTAGAGAAAGGAGGCAGGGAATCAAATTTACTGCTACCTCCTAAACCCAGCTCATTAACAGAGCACATATGGGGGAATATAACCAGCCATATTACAGAAAGGTGAATCAACATAATCATCCCCTTCTCCATTCATGGGATTATTCAATTCAGAGTTGCACAGAACGTTTGGAACTAACACTAATATTATTGCATATTGTTTAACAACTACATCACATTGGCTGGTATTCAGAGATATCATGTGTACATATGGAACTGAATACTTTTCAGAATTTTCACTTTTCCAATTTTAAGGCCATGTAATTTATCTACAACAATTAAAGCACTAAGTATATTTCCACTTCAAAAATAACTTTTGAAATTTAGTTTGCATGTTCATTGGAAATTAAATTCTGACATGCAAAACAAACTTCATTTAATGATATTTTAAGGAATATATTTTTCAGTAAGTAAGCAATTTCTATTTTATAAATCAGAAGCTATTGGCATTGGTTGATAAAGCATTTTATGATGCAGATTGCAGAAAATTAAGCACCTACCGATATGTTTAATTTAGTAGCATATTGAAACTTGCCTAAAATACAATTACAGCAAGATGACATAACTGTTATAAGTAATAACTGCTTTAAGTGAGAATTTGAACAAACCTTTTCTTTAATCTTAATAGCTAATTTCAGAGATTCTGCATGAAGGAAGGAAAAAGCAAGAGACTATACATTCTACACACTTTCAGAAGTTTATTTTAGGGCTCCTTAAAGAGCCAATATATAACACAGATGGAAACTGAAATGGCATGCTTCTTTGCCAGAACTCCCTCTGGGATCTGAGATCCACAGGATCCTATAGTACATAAAAGGAAAAACACCTGCTACCACTTCCTTAGTGTTCCCGAATCCTAGGAAAGTGATAATCACTTCTGCCATGAAATGACAAAACCAGAAACAAGGAACATTATCAGAGTATCTCACTTCAACTACCTTTTTCCTTACATATACCAAAAGATGGTAATTCCACTCACATTATTTTTTATAAATGCTTATACAAAATGCTAAACTATTAATGTAATATTTTCATTTTTACAGAAACTATTTCAGTTAGACTCTATATATAAGCATCAAATATTGTTATAATTCTTCAGACATTTGGAATAAATTTTGTCAAAAATAGAGGAATCTCAAAATTCCGATACAAGCACAAAACCATTCAAAACTGTGATGACTTTAAAACGTATGCTTGAAGGATGAAGGAAACAGTCAAATACTCCTTTCAGAATTCCTAGACCTAACTTATTGAGTCCAAATAGTTTGGTACCTGCCAAGCTGCTTAGTATATACTACATGTATTTACAGGTTTTTCTGTAGTCACAAAATAGGCAAGATGACAGAAACAACTCATTTCTGGAAAGGAAAAATAGAACTTGTACATGTAGTTTCATTAAACTGAAGAGCAACTGCAGTTTACTAGCAGACATAACAGGAATTGCATATCTTAACTGCAGAAATACAACTAAAATGAAATACATTCTAAGATGACTTTAGTCAAAAATCTACGTGAAAAAACACATTCAAAATATAAGCAAAGGATTATAAGCAAAAAAACACTACCACAGTATATAACTATAGCTGTGTTATTTCACTTCATGTTTATGTTGTTAAGCAGACTTTTTTTGCCTCTTTAGTTCATTTGGAGTGGGCTTGGTTATCTTCAAACAATAAAAATACATGAAAAATGCTCAGTATACAAGGTATTCTTGATAACTATGGCAAAATGTTTCAGGGAGAACTGTATTGGCAGACAATCTTATGTAGAAATTCTAAGGAATAAAGCTAACTTTTGGGGATAAAGACAGAATTATATTTATATATATATCTTCCTTATTTTTCTGGTATTGAAGGCAAAAGGAAAAGGGTATGGCAGAGGATGAGATGGTTAGATAGTGTCATCAACACAATGAACATGAATTTGGGGAAACTCCAGGAGACAGTGGAGGAGTGGAGGACAGGGGGCTTGGCATGCTGTGGTCCATGGGGTCCTAAAGAAATCAGGCATGACTTAGTGACTGAACAATAATTTTATTGTAATTACATAATGTAGATGCATTTTCAATTTGTCAACAAATATGGATTCCTGACTCTTATCCTATAGCTCCCAAATAAATTTAGCATTTACACCTGTGCATGTTCTAGAGAATTAGAGTAAGCAAAAAGAAAAAAGAACAGAAAAATGAATCTAGAGCATGTAATAGCTAGAAAAAAGATGCAGCATTGTGACGCAGCATTATGGGAAAGATGTTAGTAATTTGTTGCAACTATAAGGTTTACTATTCTTACATATGTAACATTTTTCTGCATAGCTTTTATCAGAGCACACTAAATCACAGATATCTTCACACTTTAGAAAACCGAATATTAAAACAAAGTCAAACTAGCAATTCACTCGTTGCAATATATTGAAATAACTTAATATTTATAAGCTTACAATATCTGAAAATCTCCCACTATTATTTCAAAGAGGATTCAACCAACAAGAATAAAATTTGCATTCATAATGATTAATGAAAAGCTAGAAACATTCTGCAACTATCTGGAAATGAGGGTAACAAATTAAAACAGTCGATACAACAAACTTAATTTGATTTATATTTCTAAAACAAATTGGAAAGATGCAATAGTATATAAAGGCAAAAACTATGGCTTTTCGAGGAGAATAAAATTGTACCATTTTCATTGGCAAAAGCATTCACTGGAAAAGTTCATTGAATCGAGTAAGATTTATATCTGAGTATATATACATTGGGTTGTATTCATTCACAACATACTTATACAACTATGAATTCATTCAATGGACTATAGTCTCAGAAAGTGCAGACTTGCAAGTTTAAATCAGGATGCCTATTTTCAATTGTCTGCATGGGAAAGGGGTACAATGTTAATAAGGATTATTCTATAACATAAATCTGAAAAAGTATGTATTATTTTATAGCATTTGTTTTATATACCCCAAAGAATTCTGATGGCAGATTCCAATCTTACTTTCCTACTAGCAAAATGGAACTTGTTGATTTTCAGGTAAGCATTATATTAGGCCTGCAAATAGTGAAACTAATGCTCTTGGTAGCAAATAACCTACATATCCTTAAAGTTGCAGGAGATACCAAGATAGACTGCAGATTCAAATAGAAACATTGTTCGGAAGTAAATACTAAACACAAGCAGCATTCCAAATTACCTAATGTATCCAACCAGTATTCAGACAAACACACACACATACAACCTATCTATCAAATACAATCAGCCATTTTCCCTTGCATTTATATATGCAATACGAAACAAATTGAATGAACAAGTCTGGCTACCATTAATAATCAGAATCTACATTTTTGGCTGAAGGATTCCAGTTAATTTCTTCTGATAAGATGAATTAAAATAACTATTGCACAAACTACTCCTATACTATTCAGAAATCTCAGGAAAACAACATAACTTTTCTTTTGCAGCCAATTCTTTATAGGGGTATAGTTGCCTGAACTTCCAAGAGAACCTATAAAAACAGTTGTTACCAAATGAACACCTGTAACATGCACCCCTAATTTCAAAAGAGTTGTAATATTTCTATCTAGCTGGTTTGTTCAATAAATAAATAAGTAAACAAGTGTTACTGTATTCATCTTTACAAATAAGGCATGACTTCAGGGGAAATTCAGACATTTTAGTCTCTGAACAAAAGCAAATGACCACGTCTATATTGTTTTTCAGTATTGATCTAATGAAGCTGTCTTAGCAAAAGCATCAAAATGAATTCTATCAGCAACTGCAATCACCTCTTTATGAAACAATATTAGTACTAAATAATTGATGGAAATAAAGGAAATTAAAACTTAGCCATCAGAACACCGGTGAGATGAAAAATAAGGACTCTTCAGATTAAATGAGTTTAAGATTAGAAGAAAAGACTTTCTATATCAACACACAGATAACAACTATGCAATAAAGATCACTTTTTACAAGATTTCAAGTGCTGCAAGCACTCAGAGGTAAGCATCAACTCATTTACAGCTTCTTCAAAAGAAATAAAGCTTAATGTCAATTAAATATCGAAAGTAATATTGCAAAATATAGGCTAGAAACAAGTAGATAGACAGAGGACATATATCAGACTGACAAAGACTGCCCGAAAAAGAGAGCCCATTCGTGATAAGGTAAAATTAAGAGATCTATGCCCAAGACTGACCTGTGCCATCGCTTGCAGAGACAGAGAGCGCCGGTGAAGAGAGTTTAGGCCTCTTGGCTGAAGGCGGGCCCGACTCCACCACATTCTCGGCCATTTTTAATTCTTTTTAGACAAACAGAGCCCAAATTGAAGATGGGGATCCCCAATGCCCTCAGCCGTTTTCTGTGATCCAAAATCAACCCGAAGAGCAGTATGGAAATGGACTGAAGAAATAGACAAAGTTCCTCTTTTTCCGCTCCTCGAGATCGATTTTTGTTGGATAGCAGTGAATAAGGGGGAACAGAGATGGGAAACAGGGTGTGGAAGCAGTCTTTTCTCCGGGCCACAGGGAAAAACAAGGATGAAAAGAACAGAACAAATCCTTCCTACAATCAATTAAAGGGGCTCGGTAAATTTACAAATCGAATTAAATCCGGCCGTAGAACAGTTGGTGCTTCCTCGCCGCCGCCAATACCATCATCTTCATCCTCCGGGGGGTCGTCGTTTTTTCCTCCTGCTGCTGCCTCTTCGCCGCCATCAACCTCTTCCTCCTCGGCGTCGTCCTCCTCCTCCTCATCGCCACAAGGAGGCGGGCGAAGGAGGAGAGGCGAAGAGAGAAAGAATCGTTTTTCTTTGCTCGTAGTTCTTTCCTACTCCTTCCAAAACCAGCCTGCCACGGAGGAAAATGCCTACACTGATGAACAAGGGGCTGGGGAAGGGGATCACAGACGGAACGTACCGAGGGTCCCCCCCAACTCCCCCTGCTAATCGCTAATGGCTGCAGAAAAGGGAGCCGTGAGGAGGAGGATGAAGCTAAGTCCCAGGAGTCTCCGCTTCACATCTTGTTGTGCAGGAACAAGGAGGCGGAGGAGAGATTTGTTGTCCCGATGGAGGCAGCAGAGATCCCGGGATGGGAGCTGGAGAGGGTGGGCTTCAGGACGCGCGCCTGCCACCCCTCCTTTTCTTTCCTTTCTTTCTCTCTCTCCGGCAGGGTACCCCTTTCTGGTAAGACGACGGGATCGATCCCAAAGCAAGGAGGAGGAGGAGGAAGCGGCAGGAGCGGCCCCTCCCCCCTTCTCTCAGCCTCTCCCCCCTCCCCGGAGGATACGGATGGTTACGAGCTCTTGATCTATGGAAAGGATAAGGCTCTCCTCGGCACTGGAGACGCCGTGCCTCAGGCGTTTCAGCAGCGGCCCCGTCTCCTCTCCACCATATAGACCCACAGGAAAGGAGGTGTTCAGAGAAGCAGCAGCAGCTCTCCAAAACGAGGCGAAGCGGTTTCCTAGACCCGCGAACGTGCTCAATTGCCAGAAGGAATTGGGGTGGAGTCCACCCGGGGTCCCGAGTTTCTAGTCGAAACCGGGAGTACGTACTCCCCTACTGGCTACGAGGCTAGAACAGTGGGTATATCACGGAGGTTTCAGGTTGTCTCGGGTCTGGACGGCCGGGGCCCCTGAGTTGCTGAAGGTCTCTGCCGCTGTTTTCCACCTCCACGGCTGTACCCGCCTAGCTCGGTCCTTTTCGTTCGCTCCCTCCCCGCAATCGCTCACACACCAACAAAATGGCGGCTGTTGTTTCTTCACTCTCCCGATTCCTCAGAGGGAAGCGAGCGAGCGGCCGCGCCGGAAATGAGCCAAGAGAAAAAAGGGCGTGTCCAAAAAAGGAGAGGCGGGGACGCACGCAGCTCGCACACACAATGGAACGCGGTGGGCTAGGAGGGGGGAGATCCCGAGGCGGGGCCAGCTCCGGTCACGAGACTAGCTCACCCAGTCGGCTTGCGATCCTTAAGTGATCCCTTCCGCAAACTCGCCTAAATTTCTTAAAGGGGCAGGAGAACTTATCTTTTTTTCTCCCCTCTCCTTACTGTTTTTCAGTCGGCCGAAATGTGCCGCGAGGCTGTTCCTTAGGCCAGTCCTATTATAACTCAGAAACGGGGGGAGAGGTTGTGTATCCTGGAACCGACCATGCCCGAAATGCGCATCAGAAGCTATTTGTGTGACGAGGGGCCTCCTCTCCTTTATCCACTTGCCTTAACACTAGACCTCAACCTAGACGTGGCGGCCAAAAGATTTGGTCAGCGAAACAGTTTCTCACATATACACAAATGTAAAGAGGACGCCACCGCTGTGCGCCTGTGTCCGCCAACGTATAAATCGTTAATGTTAGCCGTTCTGTATGATAGTATGGCCGAGACCTCGATCAAGATACAGACTCAAGGCGGGGTTGGGAAGGGCTTTTATCGAGCAATCCGTGTTGCCCAACACGGAATTGTCGCTTTCCTGTCAGAATCAATGTCTGACGTTCCCAAGGGAAAAGGAAACTCAGCTGAGCGAAGAAGAGGTTTTTATTACGCAGGAGGACGTGGGGCTTCGTTGTGCCTGGATTGATGTGCATTTCCTGTAGTACCATGGGCCGAACTGCTGTCTCGGTGCCCGCGACTTCCTATAAAAATCGGGCTCTCTGTAGGTTAAAAGGACGCGGATTGGCGGGATGTATATAGATAAGCATGGTTGCCACTTGCCCTTCAGTTCTCTGTGAACGGCTCATTCTCTTGCGAAGCACCTAAGCATAAATAACAGCCTTTTCTCCTGTCGTATATTTGTATTTGTGAAGCGTGAGGATTCCACTCTTTCTCTCCTAGATCCTTATCATGGGAGATGAACCAGTTCATTAAACTATCGGCTACGTGGCCTCCTTCTAGTCAGTAATTAAAACTGCCTGGCCATTTGAACGTACCTCTTACCCTTCATTGATATTCACTTTCAGGCCAAGGAAAGTTGGGCAAAGACTAGAAAGGGTATAAAGTGGTGAGAATAAATTAAATGCAGGGAGTAAAAGAAATCTACAAAAACCTAGTTTGTATAACAGCAATTTAATATCTCTCTCCTTTACAGAGACATTTAGTAATTTGTATTTGTGTAAATTATATTTATGTAAATTTCCTTTTTCAATCACGTTTGGTTCCATTACATACATTATTCACTGATTCTACATTACCCTTTGTTCTTTAAACTTCTCATTTCTTTCTTTTTAGGGTCTTTTCGACTCCATCCAATCACAGTTTTCTGTTTTGCTTTCTCCATTCTTCCCAGGTATTTTCATTTTGTGACTTGTTTCTCATTCTCTGTGACTAAACTAAATAAAAGTCTTTCTCATTGGTCATTCACTCTTTGTGTTCACATTCATTCAGCATCTATTACTTCTTCATATTCTTGTTTTTAACCATATACTTTTTAAGAATACTATTCTGTTTGCATTACAACGCTTTGACTTGTACATCATATTTCAAGAGTATCCAAATACATGACCATGTATTAATTTCGCATTCTAACATGCTGTTATTCCCTTTCAGGATAAGCACAAAAATTAAAAGCCTGAGATTAAACCAGAAAATAAAAGCTAAACGTACTTTAGACCAACACTATACATCTTCATATTGTTCAATCCTTCCTTTCATTAGGACAATTTATTACTTCATACATTGTCCTTTGTTCTTTAAGTTCTCTTTTGGAAGATCTCATGAATTCCATCCAATTCCAATTTTCTCAGTCTTTGTTTTCTCTCTCTGTTTCTTCTCCCATTCAGCCTTCATTCCTATATATTTTTACAATTTGATTCTTTCTGTCACTAAACTATGTCAATTTACTTTCATACTACCGTTATTCATTCAAATCTGATTTTAGCCCACATTCATTCAGCGCCTATTCATTTTCCCCCTATTTGAGCTTTACCATGTACTCTTCTAAATACTATTCCCTCTAAATCCAGCTTACTCTTATGTGTCTCCTGGCAAATCTAGTTCTCACTTCCAGGTAACAAAATGGGCAGAAGCACATTTCTGTATAGCCATTTCTATTTTTCTCAACATAGTCTTATTTTACAAATCTTCTGCTAACTTTTTAAGAGTATTCGCTTGTTTTAACATTTCTCTATTTTTGACTTTGATTAATAAATATTCCACCACGCTACACAAATTCATCTAAATGCTCTAGTGTTTCACAATTTATGTACAATTTGCAATTGTTTTTTCTATCTTCTCTGTCCGTCAAAGTTGTATGGATTGCCAATACATTAATTTACCTATCTTTTTATATCATAAATTATATTTAACATTTGGTACAAGACATTTGGCTTCTCAACCAATAAAAGAGTTTGTCATATAAAAAATATATTCATTCATACCTCCAATCAAAATATCCATAATATCTGCCCTTGATCTTAGCCAAAAGGCAAGATGTTATAAATTTATATGATTTGGGTCTCTCTTCAGATCGTATAAATCTATAACATAATCAGGAAGTAATCATAGGGACATGATGCATCCTCAGCTTCCTCCCTGCTTAATGATTATTTGCCAAGTATTCCATTTTATCTTTCATGCTGTATTTGCATCATATCTCCCTTATCGTACTCTGCAACCAACTTCCATGTTTTTGCAACATTTTCCATAATTGGTCATTTTATTTTATATAGCTAAATCAACAAACATAAAATAGTTTGCTTTCTCACATGCATAACTTTTTCAATAACCTGCTAAAAAGCAAAAAAATATACACAATTTGCTATTCAGCATAATGCTGCACCACATATTCTAAGTTTTATTTATTACTACCTCTCTTACCCTTTCAGTCAGAATTCTGCAGAATACTATCTCAAGGGTTTTCAACAAATTATTTCCATTGTAATGTTTGTATTCATCCTCCTTATTTTTCCCTTTGTAAACCATTCTTAATCATGTTTATAGTCCTTATGCACATTTATTTATCAAATTAGAAACCACCCATCTCAATCACATAGTACATGTTAAACTATTTCATATCTATATATTAACATATCTCTAGTCACATGTATGCTTGCAGGCTAACCATTTTTTATCTGCTCATAGTATTAACTTTTTCATCCTTTCTTTTCCTAGACATTGATGTTTATAGCATTCATTAATTTCAGTTCCTCTCTTTGATACACCCCTATGATTCCCATACAAACCTTTAAAATATTCCTTCCAGTATTCTCTTATCACAAATCATTTGATTATTTTTATTTTTAATTCCATTCATTCTTTAGGAAGCCCTTCTTTAGCAGTTTTCGCCCACTTCCAAAGACATTTACATTATTATATTTCCATCAACACCATTCTGCAATTTCTCTGCCTCTACCTAATCTTAATTACCGCTTTGGAGTACATTCAACTTTCTTTTTTCTCTACAGTTATACAATATATTTATCTTGTCCATTTTTTTTGCATAACCCATTGTTTTATTTGTACAGGTTATTTTCTAACCTATAACTTTTTTCACTTCATTCTACCTAGTATTATTTTTCATACTTTCCACTACAGTAGTATAACTCCACACATTTCTATTTCACGTACTGAAAAATAATTGTTGTTACTCTGATCCAGGATGGTTCCACATCTGCTTTTGTTTGTTCACTTTCTATTCATTCTGTGGGGAGATGACACTTTTTTTTCATATAGATTAATATTTTTTATTTCTGCAGTTATTTTATTTTGCTATTTTCAAGTTCTTTCCCCCCATGACTTACACTTAATGGTCAAGTAATGGTCTGGTCCTTATAAGGATCTTTCATCATACTTGTATCTTTTGTTAGTCTTCCATCACTTATAATCAAAACAGTCATACTTTTCATTACTTTGTCTTTGTAAATATGGATAACCTTATTTTTAAATCTCAGGTTCAAAAACAAACCATCATTTTCTAATTATATATTGATCAAATACCATTCTCATTCATCCTTTGTTCCCATATCTATTCATGTCACCTAACAAAATACCTTTCCCCCAGATCAAATTCATTTCGAATGTTACACAATTCTCCCTAAAACTCAACCATGGTCTTTCATTATCATCATTCACTGAAGCATAATATCTAACTATCACCAACCTAAAATTCTCATGTTCATATGCATCTACTACAATTCAGAAGACCATACTTTCTGATATACATTTTCCTTGCTTAATTCATAGAAAACACATACTTTTAGTGCCATGCTTATATTCATCACTGTTCCTTCAGAAAACACACACAACCTTAATTCAGTTCTATTAGATTCTTCCCTTTTCTCTGAATAACAATGCAGCATACCTGTTTTCCTTTCTTTCCACACTTTTCTATTATTTATACATTGTTATGCTTCCTGAGCCAATGGCTCTATCAATGAACCTACCAAAGGTGCCCCATTTAGGACCTAACAATGTGAGACAGACGCTGCTGGATGTTCAAGTACTGTAATTTGTACCTAAGCCATGTAAAGTTTTATACACCAAAGTGAACATTTTGAATTGGACTTGGAAAGCAAGTGGCAACTAATGTTAATGGTTTAAAATGGAGGAATATGGTGCCTGTTAGAGGTACTATTTAAGAAATTAATATGGCAAGACAATAACTAGCATCTCCCAGACAAAACAGAAACAATGATCAGGTGTGTCTTCCAATCTCAAAACTATGAAAAAGTGGTCTACGGCTTAATTCTCGTCTGCAATAAAATAACTAATCTAGCCATGTCAAGTCTGTGAGCTTCTGTTGTAAGGAAGTTCTTAAATACAAAGTTAAATATCTGGAGGGCTGAGATTTATTGCTATGCTTGGTGTGAACTCTGTTGGACAAAAGGACATGAATGTTTAACTGCTTTGATTCTCTATGGAAAGTCTAGTGCTACTTGTATTTGACCATGACTTTTCAAAAGATTTTGAATAATATTTTCATAATGTTCTCAACAGGTTTTTGATACTTGAAAGATGATTTCTTGATACTGATTTCTTGTAGTGATCCTGTTCTTTATGACGACTAGATTTAATCAATTCTTAATCAAGATAAGCTAGAAAAATGTGATTTTGACCTGCTTGGGTTGGACTATTTAGGTATCATATTTTCTTAAAATAATTTCAGATGGATCCAGCAAAAGTGGACTCTAATTTGACCTGGAGGTCCCCATACTACTCCCAAAGTTTAGGAAACTTATGTCAATTTTTAACATATATTCCTAATTTTGTTGCATTAGTTACATTGTGATTCCCTTTAAGTGGGATTTTAAAGTCCAACAGGCCTTTCTTTAATTTATGCAGGTCTAGGCCAGATTTTAAAATGAAAATATATTTTACTTGGACATAAAATACTGCCATTCCACAGTTTTAGACAATCCAAAATCCTAATATGTTTCAAAAACTTGATTGGCACATAAATTGATTTAAAATATTAATATTCTATTAGCCCACAATTAAAAAAAACAAATGTTTTACATGCTATTTTCAAATTGAAATTATGTCAAAGGATAAATTTATCATGTAAATAAGGATTAAAATTTCTTTTCCTTTTTAAATCTTTCAAATATATCTTGCAGCCTTTATTTCTAGAAATATGTGAAATTATGTCTAAAAAAATAACTATGCACCTGCCAAGATAACAGAGAGATCACATAATAATTGTGAGTTGTATGCATAATAGGATTTGGAGTCAATTATTTACATTCATATACTGCAGAAATAAAATTTAGAAGCAGGAAAGTCAGGAAATATTTTAAATCCTATGATTTTAATAATTAAAAAATGCCTTAAAGGCATTAACATAGGATTCCCTCCCATAAATTGTCTGTCTCTCTGTCTGTCCTTTATGTATACACACAGATGAAGTAATGAAGTAACATTCATTTTTCAAACATTGTTTTCCTAGACATATTAATAATCATATATTTATAGCAATATTAATCTGAGGTAAATAATTTAAAATATTTGCACTTAAAAATAAAGATGTTATTCTTGGGATAATTTTTCCAAGCCAAAAGAATTCAAACACCAAGTCTTACATTTTTACAGATATCCAGAGAAACATTAGAGCCTATAGGAAGCATATGAAATTTACCACAGCTAGTTGAATAAGTGACAATTTATTAAACTGTTGTATTGATAATACAATACAGATTTTTGTTTAAATGTTCATAATTTATCACTAAGATTAATTGCAATTTGTGTTCAACTTCCAATTGCTTATATGACATGAAAGCAATTGACAAGGCCAATATTTCTAATACTAAATATAAGAAATATAAGAGATTTGTTCTCAAGCCAAAGAAACCGGAACTATCTACTGCCTGTACTTTCTTCAATTTCATTTGTATGTTTGCTGACATGTAGATTGACATTATCTTTTCTTTTAGTATTTAGTGTTAGCACAATTTCTATTTTTACTTTCAAAACAAGTTTCTCTAAGTTTTCTATATCACAAATAACTAGTATTTCTACAAATTGTGCTATGCTAAATACAATTTAAGCTTTATTTCTACCAATTCAAAACAGTACCTACTCAGTGATGGCCATTGAATTTCTGAGATTGTAGCTGAGAACGTAACTCCTTCCAACTCCCCAATGGTTTCTATAGCACTTCAACAGCTTATCAGTGGTGTTTTATCAACTTTGATGAAGCTGTTAAAATACAGTTATTTTAATTCATAAATTAAACCAAACAACCTAAATTATGTTCTTTATTACTGGTTGACTTCTGAATACAATTGAGCCCAAAATTTCTGCTGCTAATATACCTGATTTGCCCCTTCTTAGCAGGGCATGTATGACAAAAAGCGTAAGATGGCAGCATATGCATGCTTAATAATTCTTTACAAAATGGCTTGAAGCATTCCACTAACAAATACACACACATTTTTGTAATTACAGGAGAAATAGAAAAAGTTTGAAAGGTCTTGCTGACCTTATAAAAGAGAAGCATTTCCGGGCAATTGCAGAAAAATAGTTATGTCTTCATTTATTTATTTAGAGGATTTATTTGGCCATCCAACTCAAACTATGCTGCACTGGGCAGTGTACAAAATCATTAAACAAAAATACAAAAGAAGAATAACATACACTACTAAAGCAAATGAAAACAATTAAATGACAATCAAGATTAAAAGGTATTATAACTATTTCTAAATGTCCAGGGGGAAATGACAGGTTTAATCAGTGTTCTAAAGGCCTGCAAGTCATGGCCAAAGTTTGCAAAGAGCTCCTGAGCAGGAACAGTTCTGGCTTTGCTCTGTGAAAAAGGGAATAAAGTCTTCTTTTAGCTTTTTTCCCTTTTTCACAGCACAAAGCTAGCCTTATATGGTCCAGGAGCACAATGAAAAAAAGGTGTTTGGGCACACTCTGGCTCAGGGAAGGACTGCTTTTGGCTTCCCCTCCCCCTTTTCTTTACAGCACATAGCCAGCCTATCTGACCCAGAGGTAAGGCAAAAAGGGGTGTTTTGGTATACCTTGACTCAGAGAGGTGCTGATTTGCACTTTTCCTCCTTTTTTGCAGTGCAAATCAACTACCAATGTCCTGGGAGCAAAGTGTAAAGTGATGTTTTGGTGCACGCCATCCCGTTCAAGCTGTATGCTTCCCCCCCCCTTTTTTTTTTGCTGATACCTTACCTTGTCAGCAGCAGGAGCAAGAAGATGGTGGCAAATGTCACCTTGGGGCAGTGGTGAGTCTCTGAGTGGTGAGGGCGACTGGAACTGGGCTAGCTGATTACAACTTCCTAGGTATGGCAAACAGTCCCAGAGCTGCATGGTTTTGGGGCTGCACCCACAAGACAGGGTGTTGGGAGGCCAAAAGGCCAAGGATGATAAGAGATAGGTGGATGGGGTGAGTTGGAGACAGTCCCTTTCTTTACTAAGATTTGAGACTGGGAGAGAACAAGCCCAAAATGGCTTGAATGAGGGTGGGTTCTTGGAAAATTTGTTTAACAATGTCAACAGGGATTGTGATATTGCTGTCACTAAGCAACATGGTCACACAAAGTCTCATTTTAGGACCAAATTGCTTAGCAACCTAAATTCCAACCCTAGTTGTGGTCAAGGACTACCCTATTCTACTATCTCCTAAATTATCCACACTTTCTTCTTTTGAACAACAATTAAATCTGGTGTGTTATATGCCAAGATTTTTATCAGTTTGTATTCTGAAACTCTATAATATTTTAACCTTCTCATTACTTTTTCAACTATATGTTACCATCAATTTTGAATTACTGGCACATGATAATTTTGACATATTCCAGTTAATATTATTCTTGTTATTACTATGCACTCTGCTTGAGTGGGGTAATGTAACCCTGCACAGAATCAAGGATGAAATGTCTCTACTTCTAGAACTTGTTGAGGCCCAAACTCACAACCACATGTCCTTGGAAGGGTTCAGATGTTGCCTGTTCTTCCCTATCTGAATCCCCACAGCATTCAGACATTGGGACAGGACTCTCACAACTTCACTTGGGCAGCCAAGAATGGAGATACACAACTAAGCATCATCAAAGCCTTGTCACGTGGACTTTTTCCAGTGGCTTCATATAGATGTAAAAACAAGAAGAACACTTAAGGTACTCTGTAAAGTAGGGGTCTAGGACTAGACCACTCACCTGTCATCATTTCTAAATGGAATTGACCTTGGAGGAAGGGGAAAATGCAAAACAATGTCTTCCACTCTTAAACCTCCCAAAAGGATACTGTGATCAATGATACCAAATGCTTCTGAAAGATCAAGGAAGATCAGGTTGGATGCACTGTGCCTGCAACGGGTCTTTGTCAAGCAAAAGCAAAAGGTCTGAAACCTACCTGGGAGAGGTCAAGATGATTTATAATTGTTGTTGTTATTTTTGTTAAAATTTGCATGCTGTCCATTTCCAATGACTCCAGGATCCTTTGGAACTTATACCCAACTATCTTCTCAATAACCAAGAAGGTAAATTTGATGGCTGGATGAAAACTCTGATTTTGTATGGGATCAAGCAATGCCTCTTTCAGAGCTGGTGAGACTATCCCTGATCTCAAGGAAGCATTCACCAGAGCCTGGATACCCAAACATCCACCTTCCCTGAAGGCTTTGACATCTCTGGAAGGGTATGCATCTAAAACACAAGTGACTGAACCCAAAAGCTTGGACCATCATAGCCATTTCTTTGGAACCATGTGAAGGCTTCTGCAATGGACTTCCATGTTTGTTCTCAGAGTATGTGACTTTAAATTGTTCTTGCTTCTCTCACACAACATTATGCCATCATGCATGGCACTTGATTGTGTTATAGTGGATGTTATTGCATAGTATTCATTAATATGTAATCCCAGAGCAACAATTGCAGGTTAAAAATAGCATAGCACAAACTGAAAAATGAAAGATGTTCTAGTGTAAAATCTAACTTAGTCACACCTCTGTTATAGAAGGTAAATCCACCATTGTATTACTCACTCTCACTTGTTACAAGAAGATTATTTTCTCCCAGGCCATGAATAATCTAAAGCATATTATTGGCATAGCATAAATAATATATTTTGTGGGCTGTCCTGTGGAGGCAAAGTTGTGATTTTATGTTTTAGTTCGCTTAATGTTTTTATGCATTTATTATTATTAAGACTCTAAATTTCTATCTCCTATATCCAAGAGGTCAACCACAATATATTTAATTGTGGCAATCTTCTATACATTCAAAAGCAGCTCCGTTAAGCATACCTTCTCCCAAAATCATATATGGCTTTGATTTAGGAACTGCATGTTTTCACTTCTGTAACCTCTTCAAGAATGCACATCATTAATATCTTTATAACTTCCCCTGTTTGAGGTGGGATGAGGGTCAGACTTTAAAATAGTAATAAATGGCAATTAGTTATCTAACAGTAATAAACGGCCATTTATGTTTTTGATAAGCTCCGCCCCAAGAATACAGAATGTTGCTGTCCTGGACACAGGGACAAAAATCCTTGGGCAACTCTATCTGCATTCTTATTTAGCTATAAACTAATTATCTGACAATGCTCATACTCCTCTTAAGCTAGTAAGTTGCAGGAATCACTTGGCTCCTGCTCAGCAAGAACTAAGAGTGCAGAGAATAGTCAGTGCAAGTCTTTGAACAAAGAACTGACCATTCTATGCACTCTTAGCACTAGCTGACCTGGAGCCAAGTGATTCCTGCAATTTACTAGTTTAATAAACTGGTTTGAACCTCTCCAATTATTCTGACTATTCCTTAAGGTGAGTTTCTGACACCACAGTTCATATTAACAGGAATGTCTCTAAAAATTTATTGATAAATTATTAGAAGAGGTGGGACAATTGTTCCCTTGTAAATTCACCCTACATATTTATAATACTAACTTTAAAAGTAAATCATAATAAAATATGTAGTTCTTCCATTAATACAGTATCTGACCTATTGAAGATACACCACTGATATGGAAGGAGAAATAGCCACAACTGAATTATGATTGAGAACAAAAATTTTTCCAAGATTGCAAGCTTTTGTCAAAATGGGGAAAGCAGGGTTGTGCCTTCACAATGCTAGCTCCATTCTGTTGTCTCTATGCACTGTATGTA
This sequence comes from Oxyrhabdium leporinum, assembly GCA_032468155.1. Lineage (NCBI taxonomy): Eukaryota > Metazoa > Chordata > Lepidosauria > Squamata > Cyclocoridae > Oxyrhabdium > Oxyrhabdium leporinum. The sequence continues at coordinate 36,138 of JANHFL010008577.1, forward strand.
TGTGTATGTGTGTATGTGTGTGCATACAGTATGTGCATGTGTGTGTCTGTGTGTACAAAAAGGGCAAACTTGTGTCATGAGGACACAATGCTTTGTTTATGATTTGTCTCCCCTTTTTCCTCCCCATAGAAAATTCTGCTTAATAAACTCTATAACATGTTAAGTATACAGAAATGAATGCATTGCCTAAAAGTATGTATTTTATTACTTTAGACTTGCAGAAATCAGCATTTCAAATCACTTACAGGTTTCAAACTGTTTCTACAAACTTACATTAGTACAGCATTTGTTTTGGATTCCACAAAAAACATGACCTCAAGTAAAGTTTTGTCCCTAAACTATGTTAATTCAATCTTTAAGCCTGTAATAGCAATTATACTCCTAATCAATATTTTAAATCACCATTTAAGCAAACCAGTTAACAGTTGTTAATTCCTCATAACTAATACCACAGAGCTTGCAAGCTGCCCCTTCCTAAGAAAATAATTCACAGTGTTTACATGGTCTGGTGCCTGACAATTATTTATCTGAAAAAACAAATCGATCCTCCTGTATACGGGGCAACACAGCAGTAAAGCAAAGCAAAGGTGTTGTATAGCAGGCTGTGATTCATTCAAAGCAAAAAGAAATTCTCCACAGGCTGGCCTGCCCTTCTGCTTTTCCAGCTATCTGAAGTTGCTCATGCTTGTTTCATCTCTTTACCTTGCTAAAAAGAGAAGCACATGCCTTCATAACTGCTCAGTATTTGCACAAACAAAAGTCAATAATTAACCTATTCCCAAAGCCCAGTGTTCTTGAACACGGTAAAATAATAGTATTAACAGTAAATTTTCCATACTAATTACTTTTCTTTATTTGGCTAGTTTTCTCATCTGTTTACCATTCAGTCAATATTAAAGGTGCTTATTTTTCCCACATGTCATCCTCCTCCATTGTGTTTATATTCAAGCAATTATGTTGTTCAGTAAGCAGAAAGTAGTAAGCTTAAGTGATGGATGTGTTCTTTTTGATAAATAAACATTGCATCAGTTTTCTATACATATTGAAATGTCTACAAATACATACACAAAGTGATATACATGTAATACCATTTTAATTTTTAAAAAGAAAGTCACTGACCGTATTGTAGATTTTCTTCTTACAAGCTTTATTTTATTATGTAATAGATTGGAATCAGTATAATCTGAACAATGTTGAGCAAATTAGAGTAAATTACAACAGCATTTCAAATAAATTATTATTCTACTGTACTATTCTTTATATTATGTTTTACATACATGTTTATTATGCATATTACATTGTTATTTTATACATTATGTCATATTACATTCTATTATATTAATATCTATTATTATTATTGAGGAAAAAAACAAGACAGAAGAGAAAAGAAATCTGAGAGTTAAAGGAAATAAATCCAGGGCAATAGAAAAAGAGAATTAAAATTAGCAGTATATTTTAATTTAAATACGTGTTATTTTAACTGTTTTTAAGTTTCGTGATGTATGCTGCCCAGAATCACTTGTTGAGATGGGTGACTATAGAAATCAAATACATAAATAATAATAGGTGATCTTAAAAAAAGAAATAGGAGTATTAAAATCCATATTTTAGTTCAGGCAAGAGTAACACTATAAGAAATTTTTTTGTTAATAAAGCTAATGAACCAAACCAGATTCAAATGAATGTGTCCTTCATTGTAAGATTTTTACAAACTTTATTTTTGCATTTTTTTAACCAAAGCAATTTCCTACATTTCAAATACTGTGGAATTAGTAGGAGATATTATTCAGTTACTTATAGCAAAATTTACATCTAACTAGAGCAGGAAGCCCCAACCCCTGGAACTGGGACTTGTAAGTGGTGGGCGAGCGAGTGAAGCTTCAACTGCACATATATGGGATCTAGGTTGTGCACGAAACCATTCCCCCCTATCCACGGAAGACAACTTTTCTTCCAAAACCGGTCCCTAGTACCAGAAGGATTGGGGACTGCTGAACTACAGGAAATATGTCAATAATAATTTTTCAGATTTGTTTTGCTTTTAGTTATATCATTTGTATTGCCCTTTTTCTAGATGTTATAAATCAGGGGTGTCAAACTCAAGGCCTGCGGGCCAGATTCGGCCAGCGGGGTAGTTAGATCTGGCCAGCAGGGCTGCCCTGGAAACAGCGAAGGACCTGCGCGGCATTGCCTCTGTCCATCAAAACAGAGCTTGGGAGAGCCGTGCATGGCTCTCCCAAGCTCCGTTTTCACTGGCAGAGCATTTGGGCCATCACAGGCGCCCCTGACACGAGTGACATCAAGCTGGCCATGCCCACCCTGGCCATGCCCCGCTAGCCCCCCCCAGGCCAAAAACACAACCCTGATATGACCCTCAATGAAATCGAGTTTGACACACCTGTTGTAGTTTTGTAGAAATGAAGGGCAAGTATTTGTCACATATGAAACAAAAAAGCCAAAGAAGTAAGCAAAAGAATTAGAAGTATTATGTTTGATATATGTAGTTTTTTTTTTAAATAAAGCCAGCTAAGTTTATCTCTTAAAGCAATATTGCTATCAACCTTAGCAACTCTTAAGATATATGGACTTCAGCTCTCAGAATTCCCTAACATATTGGCTGGGGAATTCTGGGAGTTAACGTCCACACATTTTAGAGTTGCTAAGGTTGAGAAACAATGCCTTAAAGCATAATAGTCTTCTGAGATTTACTTAATGCTAGTGTTCACTGTAGGAGAGGCTATGGGAAAAATGCTGTCTTGCTAGGCAGACATCATGAGACAGAATGGAGAGGTTTTATAATATAAGTATTTGAGAGTCTCTTTACCAACCACTGCTTGGGTAACATAGCCTTTTTGCAGGCCCTAAATTTCTTCCAGATCACAGTCTTTTTGCAGACTGCCTAAATTTCTCCTGGATCCATGAAGCCACTCTTCAGGAGATTACATCATCCCTGCAGTTGTAAAAGAAACAGCTCCAGAGGTACTGAGGTGACAGATATTTTCTGGACCTATTTCAATCAGGGATGGATTTGCCTAATGTCACTGCTTTCATTGCCCTGATAGATAACTTTTGCTGGAAATTAAACTAAAGGAATGTAACCTTGCTAATTCTACAACATATCCCACTGGCTTTCAATACCATTGACCGCAGGGTCCTCCTGAGCTGCCTGATGAGTTTGGATTTTTGGGGCAGCATTTTGCAGTAGGTCTCATCTTCATTGCTGAGCTGCAATCACAATTTAGTACTAAGGGAATACTGTTCAGCACTTACATCAGTGACCTATGAAATCTCACAGTGAAGTCTTACTTTATTCTTATGTTTATATTCTACTAAGCGAGATCCTGGGTGCCACCAGTGCACTGATAACATACAACTCTACTGCTCTTTACCATCAAACTCCAATAATGGGCTGAATATGGGATGTCAATGAGAAAGTTGGTTTTGATAAGACTGCACCCATCATGAAAGAGCAGGTCTATAAAAGAGGAATGGACTTGAGCTATAAGTTAATTAACAGGTAGTAGTGATGGTGATCCCTCCCTCCCTCCCTCCTTCCCTCCCTTCCTTCCTTCCTTCCATATGTCAATCCAGTCCAACAGGACACTTAGCAAGTTACATTCCCTTCTTACAGTAGAAGAGTTAAAATACAAACATGACATAACAAATGTAAAATTTGGCAGAGTTGCTACTAGTGTGGCAGATATGATCTTTCGTAAGCCTAGGGATAGACACAGTACCAGCTGTTTAACTACTTGTAGCATTGTGTCTTGACTACTTCGATCTTTATCATGTGGAGCTACCCTTGAAAAATGTCTGGAAACTGTAATAAGTAAGATATGTAGATTGCAAGGAACAGAAATGACATGATGATTGTATTCAACGATCTGCACTGTTGCCGGTTGTCTGCTAAGAATAGTTTTAAAGTTTGGTGCTGACCTACATGGTTTATGTCCAGATTTTCTAAGGGACTGGTTTTTCCCATAATGAACATGCAATATTTAGTCAACAAAAGACCTTCTGAAGATGCATTATCAAGTTTCACACGGGGACATAGCAGTAAATATCAGCTCTCCAAACATTTAAGCCCTATTCAGCAATTGGTTTAATATGGCAGAAGATTCTCAGAAATTGTATATTAGAATCTTTATTGCAATGAAGCCCTAAGCAAAATAGACAATTTTGCTTCTGCAATGCAAACAAGCCCAAGCTTTTATATAGATCTGAGCTCCAGAATTTATATTCTAGTGTTTCTTTTTTGCCTTTTCATAAATGCTTGGCTGTTCTCTTGATGATATTGGGAGAAATTGAACTATGTTTACAAAATAATTTTCTCTATCTCAGGAATCAAACATTTCTTTGTTTATTTATTAAAAATATTTATATAGCCATCTATCAACCAACTTTGGGTAGCTCCCAATTAGGATCTAGGATGCTACCACAATGTTGCGTCATTAGATATAGCCCTTACATCCCCCCTATCCATACATATAAATATTTAGAGGCTCATCTCCCTTACTGAACAACTCTGGCCATTATATTGTAATATAATGTATTATATATTTGTTATATATTTAATATAAACAATTTATATTGCAACATAAATATCAGTTCTAGGTGTATTTGTGACTCCAATATTCCCCATCAATATTTATGTCTGATTTTCCGATAGAATTTAACTAGATTTTGCATCTCAGGCTAAAAGTCAGCTTTCTTGATTATATCATCAGGATTGCATTGTTGTGTAAAATATATGCAGCCTTTTTTCAGGTTAACTAAACTGGGTGAATTGTCTCAGAGTGTTACCACAGGTATTTGTTTACTTGCTTATTGAATTTGTAGGCTGCCTCAATCCAGGTGACTCTGGGTGAGTTTATAAAATTAAAACAGTAATAAATATTAAATGATTCCAGTGATAAAAACACCATCCATTCAGGGAATGAAACTCCCTGTCCAATTCTTCACAACTCCTGGAATCCATTCATCTATCTCGGGGCTGTCAAACTCACAGCCCGTGGGCCGGATGTGTCACACGCTGGCCACGCCCATGCCCAGTTTAGCAAAGGGGGAAACAGTCCCTATACGTCATGTGACACTGCCATGACGACACAAGTTTGACACCCCTGATCTATCTAATCCAAGGTCTGCAAGAAATGCTAGGTTTTTAGGATACTAGAAGATAGGCAATCCTACCTATACTTCTGTGATTCTCTTCAAATCTGCCACGATCCTCAGCTGCTACTGTCCTTGCCGGTGAAGATCTCAATCATCTCACAATCCCTCATAACATTCAACCTGCTGGTAGTCCTTTATATACAGGTAATTCTCAACTTACAACTACAATTGAGCCCAACATTTCTGTTGTTAAGTGAGATATTTGTTAAGTGAATTTTGCCCCATTTTACAACCTTTCTT
>JANHFL010008578.1:6717-20220 GCA_032468155.1 Oxyrhabdium leporinum
TGGAATCCTGCTCCCACATGTCCCTCTCCCCAGCCTCCCACCCCCCAGTCCTTCTCGCGCCGCCTCGCTGCGGGTCTGGGAAGTTCCCGGTCGCAGAAAGCGGGAGTCCCCCACCCCCTCGCGCAGGGACGCATCCTCCGGAATTGCGGCGCCGGGTTCTCGGGAGGGCTCCCCCCACTTCCTCGAAGTCCCGGCTCCTGAACCACACTGGGGGATGTGGGCTGCAGGGGGCGGCACCTTGCCGTAAAGGAATTGCTGTGCTAAGAAAGAGAAGCCGCTGTGGTGGAGACTTGGGGGTTTTGTCCCAGAATGGGCTTCCTTGCTTTCCTGCCCTTTGCACCCCCCCCCCGGGGGGCATTTTGTTTTTATGTTTTCATCAGAAACAGCGATGCGGGCAATCCTCAGATTTTCTCAGTGGAACCAATTGCTAGAGATGCCCTTCAGCAGCCAAACCAGGACTTCCTTTTGAAGCGGCAGCAATCCTCCTCCTCCTCCTCCTCCTCCTATCCCCGCATTGATGTTTCTTCTAACGCTGCTCCAGTGATGTGTTTAAAAATAAATATATGGGATGCGTGTGTGTGCGCGCGTGCGCGCACAAATACGGGTAATCCTCGACTTACAACCACGATTGAGCCCAAAGTTTCTCTTGCTAAGTGAGAAATGTGTGAAGTGGGTTTTGCCCCCATGTTATGACTTTTCTTGCTGTATTTGTTAAAATGCGAATCGCTGCAGTTGTTAAGTGAGTAACACGGTTGTTAAATGAATCTGGCTCCCCCATTGACTTGGCTTGTCAGAAGGTTGCAAAAGAGGGATCACATGACCCCGGGGACACTGCAACCGTCATAAATATGAATCGGTGATCAAGCATCTGAATGTAAATCACGTGACCATGAGGATGCTTCGATGCTCATAAGTGTGAAAAATGGTCTTAAGTCACTTTCAGTTGTAACTGAACAGAACTGTTGTAAGTCAAGGATATATGTAAACGTGCATAATAAATATTTTTTTAAAGAAAATTCAAATTTTGAAAAAGTAAAGTAATATTTTTAAAAGATGCAAAGAAAGAGAAAAGAAAGATTTTTTAAAAAACGTATAAAAAAGTGGTTTTCAATTATCTTAACAGTTTCAAGTATATTCCAGAATTGTAGATCACAAAATAAGGAAAATCCAAACACTCCTCAGTTAAACATATACTCCTATAACTCCATTTTTAACAATGTTGGAGCACACATTGCACAAATTTATTTAAAAATGTATCATATTACAATCATTTTTGAGAAATAATTGAGAATTTGCAAAGAATACAAGGGTGCTGAGAGATTCTAAATATGAGATAAGCTATTTTTCAAATACTATGTTAATAGATGTTAGAAAAGATGAACATGGAGGAAAAGGGAGGAAGCAAAAGAAACTTGAATGAAAGTAGATTGAATACAGAAAAAGAAAGCAAAAATCCAGTATGAAGAAATCTTGGACCCTAAATAATCTCTCAACAGAATGATTGAAAGAGGATGTAAGAAAGAGGATGCGGAAGCTGTTGGAACAGAATTAAAAAGAACTGTGTTGCTACTGTACATAAGCATTTGGAGTTACTTGGATAGACAACTTCAATTACCGAAACAACTTTAGGTGATACAAAGCAATTATAGTTACAAATGAAAGCAACAGCAGCAAAAATTAACAAGCCATGCCAGGGAAATGGTAATGCAGTTATGCATGTTCTGTAACTTCCTTGGTGTTAACTTTTCCATCCATTTCCAATAAGCATCTTTCATTAGTGAAAGCATTTTTACAAACCGTTTATTCAACCATGTTGGTTCCTTTAGATGTTGGTTTGTTTTCTTTCTCATTGGTATTACTTAAGATTACCCTATCCTTAATTTTCTTTTTAAGAAATTCCAGCTGGTCACAACACCTTTACCTTTATGATTCTATTCTCATGCAACTTCCTTATTATTTTTCTTAGTTTGTTCAGATTGGCCTTTTGAAAATTTATTAAGATCAAAAAATCTTATCTATACCCAAAGTCATCACAGTTTTCTGCCTTTCTTTACATACCGTAGTAATATTGAGGTGAGAGTTTGAGTGTCATCTAGTCTATGGATCAATAGTCTGGAATAGATGATGCTAGTCTCCTATTTAAATCTATTTAAATTGTGGATGAAATATTTGCCAATGTTTTGTTCTTTTAGTTTTGTATTTAGACATTTATGTGCAAATATCCTAAGCAAAATACATTTGGAATATTGTTTGTCTTTTCTAGAAGAAAGAACTGAAACTGACCTTTTTTTTCTATTTAATTGTTATTCTACAATTTACTGCTAGTGGAAAGAAGAATATTTTTCAAACATGTCTAAGATTGATAAAATGAGCATTCTTGGAGTGAGGAGCTTTGGTGTGGAGGATAAAGATAAGCAAGTTATCACTTACTTTAATCCGCTAACTATTTTGGTGGGTCCAAACGGTGCTGGAAAAACGGTAAGATTCAAGTGGGTTTAATTTTTTAAATAAACTATACTTTCTTACCACCCATCCCAATGTTCAGAAGTGGCTTAATTCTGGGAATAAATATATTTTAAAATCTTATCATAAATATCCCAAAATAATAATAAATAAATAACAAAATTTGTGGATTATCTCTCACAGGAAGTATTGTATTGTATTCTGTTTTTCATATAACTTAAAGATTATCTCCTTACAAATAAATATAACTCTTTTTAACAATGACACAGAGAACAAATTGTGTAGGATATATATTTTCTTTAAAGATATAGATTACTAAAACTTCTATGTGCTCATTTACAGATTGTTAATTTGCACAAGAAGTACCAAAATCCTGTCCTTTCTTTTCTTCCCCATCCCACTGGTTACTTCTTTTTTCTTTATCCAATTTTCCTATCCTGTCTTGTCACTTGAGCATCTCTTTTTCTCCTTTCTCTTAAATTTGTGGGTGCTTTCTTTTTAAAATTAACTTTTTACTTATATTTTATTGGTGCAACACATAAATTCTCATCACACGCATGGCGTATGTGAGCTGGTTAATTACAACACTAAATAAGTTTTAAAACATGACTGCATAGCACACACAAATTTCTTAAGTAATTTGCACATTCATTCAAATTTATCTACTTGCACCACCTTTAGCAGAAATTTTGAATGGGTCTGTAGATTTCTAACAGTACCATGGTGTTTGTGTTTTTATATCTTTGTGTATTGATAGTGTGTTTTACATTAAAGAACATGACTGGAAAGTAGTGAGATACTTCTTTTAGTGCAGGAGGATGCTTTCAAAGAACTAAATTTAAACATTTTGTTATCTCTTTTGTTTGACAATATACACGAGAAGTCAGCTTGTGTTAGATGCATAGGATCTTGCAATTTTGTACAAATCAATGTCAGTGGGAATTCCTGCTAGTGGAATTGATCAGCAAAGCTCCATACTTGTAGTTTCTTAGACATATGGGGAGGCTGGAGAAAATAATACATGAGAGGGTCTACTTTTTTAATCTGTTCATCTAGACATTGTCTTTTAGTGGCCATTAAATATATTTCTGATGCTTGTTTCCAATTCATTAGACTATCATAGAATGCCTCAAATATATTTGTACTGGAGACTTCCCACCTGGCAGCAAAGGAAATTCGTTTGTCCATGATCCAAAAGTAAGTATTGCAGTTGCTAGTTTGTTTGGCCAGTAAATTGCAGTGTGTAGATTAAGTTGATGAGGAATTTGTAGTTCCCTATTTCAAGAAAAATGACTATTATTATTTTCTGTGTTGTGCCTTGAGATGCAGTGTTTTTAAAGAGCATGCTGAAACATAAATGTAAGCAATGGATTAAAATATGTGATGAGAAAATAACTGCATTATATATACATTAGAAACATAGAAAAATATTACTATAGACACAGAAATGTGAAGTCATAGCTGCCAGTTCTTTAATTGGTGTTCGGTGTAGTATAAGTACAGATCCAAGCAATGTGTCCTTTTGTAATTTATCGATGGAAAGTTTGTTAGTCCATATAGTTTTACCTTTATGATTCTGTTCTCATGACAACTTCCTTACTATTTTTCTTAATTTATTGGCCTTCCTTGGGATATTTTTTCGTACAAGTTTGCATGCAACTGACATTAATGATTTTCTTCTCGTGCAGTAGAAATATCTGCTTCGGTTTCTTGTCCTTATGCTTTCCCTTATATCTCTCAAATCTATTTGAAAAGAGACCCTCAACTCTGGTGGAAATTCAGTCCATCATCAATGTCCATGATCCAGAAAATAACTTTTAAATCTCTGCCTCCACTTTTATTATAAACAAACATGATTAAAGAGGTGATTTAGGAAACTGTTAATCTTCCTGGACCTGTAAATAAAAATAAATTTATTTTCCATTGGGGAAGGTTGCCAATGAAACAGATGTCAGAGCTCAAATAAGACTTCAATTTCATGATGTTAATGGAGAGCTTGTTGCTGTTCAGCGATCCATGGTATGTTCTCAAAAAGGAAAGAAGACAGAATTTAAAACTCTTGAAGGAGTAATTACAAGAATAAAGTGAGTGAACAATCATATTTTAATTGAATATGATTTTGGGATTATATCAGTGCAATATGTTTGAAAACGAAGTATAGATGTACCTTCTATTTTTACATACCACCAAAAGCTTGCACCAAGTTGTGATTAGAATCCTTTCTAAATATGTTTATTTTATTTGTATTTCAATTGATGCTTCCTCTTCTTTCTTGTTATATTAATTTAATTGAACAAATAATATAACTAATAGGGCATGTTTTTCTTCTGTGAAATTGAAAAGAACTGTAGTGTCCTTATATGATATATTGGAAAACAGTAAATGTAAGAATAATATAACAAGTCAAATAGTCATGAAATATATGGAAAAACACAAAAGATCATGAGTTCTAGTTTTGCCTTAGGCATGAAGCCAATGACTTTGGGGTGACTTTGAGCCACTTGTTCTCTCTCAGCTGTAGGAAAAAGGCAATGCTAAGCCACTGCCAAAAATTTTGCCAAGAAAATTGCAAGGATTTTTCCAGGCAGTTGCAGCAGTCAGTACTGATTTGAAGTAACAGAAAAATACAAGTAAATTGTGTTTTTGTGACTATGTTCATGCAGGCATGGAGAGAAACTTGCTGTGTTTTTGTGCCTATGTTCATGCAGGCATGGAGAGAAAGTCAGTCTGAGCTCCAAGTGTGCAGAAATTGACCGAGAGATGATTGCTGCCCTTGGAGTTTCTAAGTCTGTAATTAATAATGTCATTTTCTGCCATCAAGAAGATTCCAACTGGCCTCTAAGTGAAGGAAAGGCTCTGAAACAGAAATTTGATGAGATCTTTTCAGCAACCAGGTAATCTTTATTTGTGGTTTCTTGAATGAATAAAGGATTAAAATGAGTCAAATAACCTTTAATGTTAATTAATAAAAGGTTGTCTACAGTTTACAGGCAGTTTTAAAAAATCACATTCCCCCCCCCCCCAAGGTATATTAAGGCTTTGGAAACGCTTCGCCAGGTGCGTCTAAAACAAGGGCAACGAGTTAAAGAATGTCAGGTGGAGCTGAAGTACCTGAAGCAGAATAAAGAAAAAGCACAAGAGATCCAGAATCAGCTAACTAGCAGGGAAACTCAGTTAGCTGCCTCCAAAGAAAACGTCAGACATATTGAAAACCAACTAGAGCCTCTAAAGGTGATTTATTATCTGTAATATGTTGATTAAATGGATGTGTCCTCAGCTGGCAACTTGAATCTGTTTCTTGCAGCTTGGTGGCTGACTCCAAATTGTCAACCTAAAGGTGTGCTTAATTAATGAACCATAAAAAAGCATGAAGAGAGCATTAAGTTGAATATTTAAAAAAACAAAATTGGATATTTGAAAGTTGGGTCTTAATGTCCAGATGGATGGCAGCCTGAACTCCATGCCCACTTTAAAAATGTGGTTGTTGAAGATGGGAGAGAGCTTTGCTTGCATCCTTCTTTGGGGCTCAAATGGCTAAATTCCTTTAACGGGTTTATTTACAAAGTTGTTTTATTATCCCTACTAATTGTTATGCAGCTTCCTTAAATTAAATATTTATTCCTTTCTCAGATCTCCTCAATGGAAATAGAACAGAACCTTATAAAAGTAATGAGACTTGATAATGAAAGCAAAGCTCTGGAAAGTCGGAAAAAGCAGATGGAAAAGGATAATCAAGACCTGCAACAAAAAATGGAGAAGGTTTGCTTATGTTGTTTATGTTTGCATGAAGAGGACTGCATTTATAAAGGAGAATATTTGTAGCTCAGGGTTGAAATGTGGAGGTCCTTGGTACTCTCTGAGCTTGGTTGTTTTCTTGCAGACATCTCATTACCCAAACTAGGTAACATCAGGACTACTGCGTATAAATATGCTGATCCAATGGTAAAAGTTACATTTTTGTTCCCAGCAACTGTTGTGTTTATAATCAGTCATACCTCTTGCAGTTGTTATTACTATTGCAATGTTTTTAGTGAGCAAATCCACAAGTAGGCGGTACAGCAACATTAAGAAAGGAGATGAAACCTAGATTAAGAAAAAGATTAACATTTTCCCAGTCCACTACAGTATTTCTCAATCTTCATGGCAACAATGCGGACTGGTGGATTAGGTTTTTAGTTTGGTAAAGGCAGTCATAATCATCTAGCTTTTTATATCACATATTCTTTGGCCTTTGCAAGACTCCTACTTTGAAAAAAATAATAATTGTAAAATAATGTTTTTTCTCCTAAATTGCAATGTTAGGTTTTTCAAGGAAGTGATGAGCAACTTAGAAGAATGTATCAAAACCATCAGAAAACTGTGAAAGAAAAGGAGAAACGGTTAACAGAATGTCAGCGAGAACTGGAGGCAGTAAACAAAGAATTCCTAAGATTTAATGCAGAAAAATCAGAATTATTAGTTGAACAAGGTATCTTTTTGTTAACATTTTAATGCATGTTAATAATGAAAAGTGATACCGGTATGTCTCATACTTCTCCATTGAGGTACAAGAAACCAGTAATTCACCGCAATATGCTAGCTTTGGAATTAATTAACTATTTGTTAATTGCAACAGAAAAATTCAGAATCAGCCAGTTGTTGGTGTTTTCCACCACAGGATTAATCTTACTCAATAGTTAGATAACTACCAGTAGTGGGGTTTTTTTTCTATTTACATGTAAATAATGTTTACATTTTTTTTTGAATCTTATCAACAATCCTGTAAAATCTTGAATACGTTGTATATGTTTAAATTCTGTTTTTTCTGTGAAGGTCATCTTCAGTCACAGGCAGACCGTTACCAGCAGCATATTAGAACCCGAGATTCATTAATTCAGTCTTTGGCAGCTCAGTTGGAATTGGAAGGATTTGAAAGAGCACCCTTAAATGAAAGACAAATCAATAGTTTTCAGAGGCTGGTAAAAGAGAGACAGGACAAAGATATGGAAACTGCTAATAATTTAATGGTAAATATTTGAGTTTGTACGTTTTTAAAGGCTCAGTTGGTCTAAAATAGGAAAATAATCTCTGTACTCTAAATTGTAGTGAGATTAGGATGTAAATAACATTTTTTTAAGGTACACTGAAATAGTACTTTGTAGGAAAGTTCACATCAGTCGGTGATAGTGTATGTTCTTTTCTTTTTGTTATAACTGGAGAAAAGTGAGCTTAATGGCAGGAAGCATTATATTTAGCAGAGATAAAGAAAAATAGCCAGTAAGAACAAAATCTTGGGGTTTTTTTTCTTTTTCTGATTTTTTTTTTGCTTCACCCCTGTATATTTCTGTTATAGTAAAATATCCCAGGAACTATTTTTGAATAAAAATAAAAAGGAATGTATTATGTACACATTACTTACAACTTCTGCAAGCATGAATATGTCACTGGTTAGATAACAAAATTCCCTTTTCTGATACATTAGTCTGCCAGTGCAGCAAAATAGATTAGATGGTGAGTAACCTGGCCTTAATTTGTGACATGCCATGTTCCAAAAGCAAAGAGCTCATTTCAGACAAAAGGCAGGTATGAGAGGGACTCTAGCTCAGTCCTTATCTGTGAGTTTTATTGACTTTTAAATATAAAACATTATATTATATTTTAAATATAAAACATTATAAACAGTAAATTTACATACATTAAATTAGATAAATAGTAGATTAACTAGGGCCATACATATAAATAAGTTATCACAAGTTTAGTTACCGTATTTTTCGCACTATAAGATGCTCCAGACCATAAGACACATCTAACTTTTGGGGAGGAAAACAAGAAAAAAAAATCTGCTTCTGCCTCCCAGCAATTTGCTTCCTTGCAGCAAACAACAGCCTGGTCAGCTTCAACACAGCCTGATTTAGCATGAGCAGCTGATTGGCGGTTGGATCAGCCTCTCGGAATACAGCTGTTCCAGGCTGTGGGGATCGCCACTGCCCATCACCGCCTCTGCGTGTCAGATTTTCGGCCTCTGCATGTCCCATTTTTGGCCTCCACGCATCCCATTTTCGGCCTCCACACGTCCCCTTTTAGGCCCGTTCCAGACGGGGCCGAAAACAGGATGTGAGGAGGCTGAAAATGTAGAGCATGGAGGCAGCAATAGACGGCGGCGATCCCTGCAGCCTGGAACAGCTGATCATGGGTATTCCGGGAGGCTGATCCAATCACCAATCAGCTGCTTGCGCTAAATCAGGCTGTGTTGAAGCTGACCAGGCTGTTCGCTGTTTGCTGCAAGGAGGTAAATTGCTGGGAGGCAGAGACCAAAGGGTGGGGGCCGGCGGGAGGATGGGGCTTCGGCAACATTCGCTCTATAAGACGCACAGATATTTCCACCCACTTTTTTGTTGGGGAAAAGTGCGTCTTATAGTGTGAAAAATACAGGTTCAGCATAGTAAAATATTTCATTGGAAAGCATTAATTGAGGAACATTTCTTAATTTTAGTCTATTTGGATTAAGTTTTTTTTAAATTTAGCCCTAAATAATTGTATATAGAGCCAATAGTGACAGAATTCTTCACAGAACATGGGAAATGGGAATTATATGAGCATTTGTACATACTGCACAAGCATTATTGCCAAAATATAAATTACTTAATTTCATGCCATCCCAACCCATTTAATTGCAGAGGAATCCATTTGTGTGGGACTAATTTTGTAATTATGTTTTAGAGTACAGATAGTCCTCAACTTATAACAGTTTATTTAGTGACCGTTCAAAGTTACATCACTGAAAAAAGTGACTTATGACCATTTTTCATACTTATGACCGTTGCAGCTTTCCCATGGTCATGTGATCAAAATTCAGACACTTCACAGATGACTCATATTTATGACCTTTACAATGTCCTGGGATCATGTGATCGTCTTTTGTGACGTTCTGACAAGCACTCTGACAAGTCAATGGGGAAGCCAGATTTAATTAATAACCATCCTACTAACTGCAGTGATTCTCTTAATAGCTGTGGCAAGAAAGGTTGTAAAATGGAGCAAAACTCGCTTAACAAATGTCTCACTTAGCAACCTAAATTTTGGCGTCAATTGTGGTAGTAAGTTGAGGACTACATCTATAACCTTTGTTTAAATAAACTGATTTTTATCTTTTTTTCAGAAAGAATTTGGCGAGAAGGAAACAATGAAGCAGAAACAAATTGATGAAATAAGGGATAAAAAAACTGGACTTGAAAGAACAATTGTCCTAAAGTTAGATATTCAAAATAAGAAACAATCTGAAGTGAAGAATCTAAAACAGGAGTTACATCAGTTGGAAGGCTCCTCAAATCGACTCCTAGAACTGGACCAAGAACTTACAAAAGCAGTAAGCCTTGGTTAACAAACTATGCAATAAAACTAAAGGGTAAACAGCTGTTCATATCTATAGTTTGTTCTAAATACTCTCTAAATACATATTCTAAAACTAGTTCTCCCTCATTTATTCAGTAGGAAGAATTGAACTCACAGCTCCACCATGCAGCCCAATTCAAAGCAGGCCATACATTCCCCTTTGATGGTGAAATGTGAAGAAGGTGCCGCCAAAATATCTTCTTATTTATCACCTTGTTAAATGTCAGATACAGAACAGAACAGAAGAGACTATTTTGGTATAGCCAGGACTCAGCCTATCGCCTTTTTTCACCTGCATATGTGGAAAAAAACCCCATCATTTTGTGAAGGGCACACTTAATGTAGCCCTATTTCTGTATTCAGATGTTTTTTCCATAGGAGACTGCTATTGTGGTAATGACCGAGATATGTTTTCTTCAGCAGCTACAAAGAATATCCTGTATCTATTGCTAAAATTAGTATTAATTCAGTGAGTACAGTTTTATGCATAGCAAAATATGCATACCTAAATGGAGGTAAAAATCTGCTTTCTGTTATTTCCTTTTAGAAACATGAATTAGCTGAAGCTGAGAAAAATTGCAATGTTGAAACCCTAGAAATGGAAATTAAGGAACTGCAAAGAGAAAAGACAAATCTGGACAGTACTCTTCGGAAACTGGATAAAGAGATGGAACAACTGAACCTGAATACTACAATTATAACCCAAATGGATATGCTGAAAAAAGATAAAGTAGTGTATTTCATTGGACACTCCTGTATATGCTTGGAATATTTAGCACAGATGATGTCATGTTTGCATGAAAGCAACAGCTAGTTCCAATGTAATGCTAGATCCATCATTTGGAATACTCAGACTAACATAATTTCCCACATCCATGAAGTATTAAACAATGTTTATTTAACACTATTGACAAACAAATATTGAAAATCTATAAAGCTTCCTTTATGTAGTTTATTATTAAGTCTACGCTACTTCAATATTTACAGAACAAGAAATACTTTCTTGCTTATAAGTGATCAAATTGTTGTTTCTTTTTTTAAGGTTGACAAAGAAGACCAAATCAGAAAAATTAAATTTAGACACAATGAAGAATTAATCTGCTTGTTGGGATTTTTCCCAAGCAAAAATCAGCTTGAAGATTGGCTTCACTCAAGAGTTAAAGAAATTAATCAGACAAGAGACAAGCTTGCCAAGCTCAAGTAAGTATTAATTCTATTTGATGTTGAGTGAAGTGTGGGGATTAACATTAATGTTTTTTCTGTAGCCTTTCATTTTGAGAGGAGGGTAAATGTTTCCATGCTACTAAGTATTGGGTTTTCCCTCTATCAGATCTGGAATCAAGGATTTCCTTGATTTCAAAGTGTTGTTCACCTTCCACCTTGATAGGGGTAGGTGGTGTAGAGACTTGTGGTCTGATAGATGATGTGACCTCCCGTTTGAGTAAGCTAGTGTGGAACACTGGGTGTACTTGTCTAAGCGTCTTAGGTAGTAGTAGTTCCACCGTTACTGGGTTTATGATTCTGGTAATAGGGAAAGGTCCAATGAATTTTGGTCCTAGCTTCTTGGAAGGTTGTAAGGATTGTAAGAATTTGGTGGACAGATAAACCTTATCCCCTATGTGATACAGTTTGGGTTCCATCCTCTTCTTGTCTGCCTGGATTTTGAAAGCTTCCCTAGCTTCCTTCAGTGCTAGTCTAACTACTGACCAGGTGTTTTGTAAGTTTTCCATCCACTTCTTCAGAGAGGGGATGTTGGGTTTCTCTGTGGGTAATTCAGGCATAGGGCTGAATTCCTGACCTGTGGCTACTCTTAAAGGGAGTGAAACCTGTACTTGAATATACTGAGTTATTGAATGCCACCTCTGCAAAAGATAAAAGGTCAGTCCAGTTATCCCGTTGATAGTTAATAAATATTGTTCCAATACGCCATTAGTTCCATCCCACCATTCGACATTGGGTGATGGGAGGAGCTTAAGGCCTGGGCAGTGCCAAGCAGGGTTCAAAATTTTGATGTGAATTGGACCCCTCTATCGGAAATGATTCTTTGAAAGGTTCGATGCAATCGATAAATATGCACCAGGAACAGTTTAGCCAAGCTCTTGGCAGTACGGATTTTTTGGCACGGGACAAAATGAGCTTGTTTGGAAAACAAGTCTTTTATGACCCAAATAACTGTTTCCTGTGCTCTCCGGCAATTCTACAATGAAATCCATGAAGATCTCTCTCCAGGGTGTTGAAGGTTCGGCTACAGTTCGTAAAAGGCCTGGGTTTTTCCTTGCCGTCTTTTTGCTGCAGCACAAATAGGGCAGCTAGCCACATAGCTTTCAATGCCCTTCTTTAATGATGGCCACTAGAATTGTCTTTTAATAATAAGCAATGTCTTTACAGATCCAAAGTGCCCAGCGAATTTGGAGTCATGGCATCTCTGCATGAGATGTAGTCTTTGGCTGGCTAGGACATACAATTTCCCTCCCACCCATGCCAAATCATCTCTTAGCTCACAGTTGTTTTTGTGGTTTGGGTTTGCTGCGATTTGACTGTTTTGTAGTATGGGCTTGATGATCTCTGGCTTCGCACTATTGTATTGTGGTTTCCTAGATAGTGCATCTGCCAGGAAGTTTTTCCCTCCAGGGAGCTATTTTAGAGTAAAGTCAAACCGTTTGAAGTATTGTGCCCATCTTACTTGGCTTTGGGGAAAGTTTTCTGGGGGTTTTGAGAGCTTCTAGATGTTTATGATCAGTCCAAACCTCAAAAGGGATTTCATTTCCCTCCAGAAAATGCCTCCAAGTTGGAAGTGCCCAGCGTACTGCGTAAGCCTCTTTCTCCCAGATGGCCCACCTTTGCTCAGTTTCTGTTAGTTTTTTGGATGTATATGCGCACAGCTGGAGTTGGCCCTGCTCATTTTTTTGAAGCAGGACTGCCCTTATTACCATGTCACTGGCATCTGCTTGTATGACAAACGGTTTCTCTGGATCTGGGTGTTTTAGGATTGGTTCCCCAGAGAATAGCAGTTTGAGTTTTTCAAATGCCATTTGACATTCCGTTGTCCAGTTCAAAGGTTGTTTCAGTTTTGGGTTACCCTCCCCTTTTGTTTTTAATAGATTGGCTATGGGGAGGGCGATTTGCGCAAAGGCGGGAATGAATTGGTGGTAAAGGTTGGCACATCCCAGGAAGCTTTATAATTGCTTGCGTGTGCGAGGTGGTGCCCAATGAATTATGGCTTGCACTTTCTGGGAATCCATTTCTATGCCTTGGTGTGAGATGTGGTACCCCAAATAGTCAAGTTTCTCTTGATGAAGTTCGCATTTAGAGAGTTTGGCACAGAGTTTGGCTGAGCAAAGTTTGTTTAAAATAACTTGACGTAATTTTACATATTCTGCTTTTGTTTCAGTATAGATTAAAAGTATAGATCAAGGTAAACTAGGACCCCCTTGTACTCATGGAGTACTTCATTTATTAATTACATAAACACCATTGGGGTCCCTTGTAACCCAAATGGGAGTACTTTGAACTGATAGCAGCCAAGGGGCATGTTAAGTGCTGTTTTCTACTCATCCCCTTCCCTTATCCTGATTTTATAATATGCCTATTTCAGGTCCAGTTTTGAGAAAGTTTTCCCTTTAGAGAGGTGGGCTCACATGTTGTTCATAAGGGGGAGTGGGTACACTC
>JANHFL010008579.1:8893-43734 GCA_032468155.1 Oxyrhabdium leporinum
AAGGCAAGCTGTTCCATTGGTTGATTGTTCTCACTGTCAGAAAATTTCTCCTTATTTCCAGATTGAATCTCTCCTTGCTCAGTTTCCATCCATTATTCCTTGTCTGGCCTTCAGGTGCTGTGGAAAATAGCTTGACCCCTTCCTCTCTGTGGCAGCCTTGCTATCCAAAATTGATTATTGCCCTAAGTGAGGCAAGGTGCCACTGTAGACAAGCTCTTAGGTAAATCCAATTTTTCTTCCACCCCCATGTTATTTCTCTGTGCCACTGGCTGTCTCACAGCCTCAAAACAAAAGGCGCTGCCCTCCCTGGACTTAAAAGGTTGGCATTACAACTTTTTCATCTAAAAACAAATAGGCATTATAGATTGAAATCAAAATTTTTATAGTATTAGAAATAATGAGGTAATTTACTTTCTTAATCGTCCACTATATAGAGGACTTGGAAACTAAAAATAGTAGCATAAATCTTGTATATAAATTGCCTGTTTGTGTTTGTACTATTCACTGCATCCTGGCACCTTATGACTTAACTGCGACATTGCTTTTGCATTGACCTTTATCAAGAAGCTTATTGTAAAGAGACTGATTACTTCATCTAGGGCTTTAAATGAGACAAAGTGAATGTTTCGGTGAGACAGTTTCAAGGCGTGTACTTTATTAGCTAATGAACTTGTTTACTCATGTTTCACCTGATAGAGGAGAGAGTAAAACCAAACAGCAAATCAAATCCTAGTGAATAACTTGTAGCTGTGGTTTAGTGTTTCTCACAGAATAGTAATTTGTGCTTGAGTGTAGACTCTTGATTAGTTCCTCCCCTCATATTATGATTTTGGTCTTGGTAGTAGTTTTCTTTTAATTCTGTTGACACTTTTGTTCTTGTTTTGCTTTTTGTTTTGCAAAATAAATAGGGAAGAAAACCACATTCTGGTGACTAACTTTTACTTAACGTTTATGTGTTTGTCATGGACCAACAATCTTTCATGGAAATCATAGCAAAGGCTATGTAAAGAAATGTTTTGGAGAAAATCTGTCCGGACAGGAGGCTTGGTGTAAGGTGGGAGGAGCACTACTACTTCTTTGCACTTGTGTTGTCATTTTTCTTTCTGTTTCTTGGAGGACTTTGAAATGTACATAACAACTTACTCAGAATTACTCAGTATGCAGAGCCATTTATAGGACATTAATCCATTTCTCTTAGATTATAATTGCTAACCAAAATTGCCTGAGGATTAAGTAGAAGACCGCAAGATTGATGTTGTCTTCTTTGTGTCCACTAAATGGCTTTGGTTACAGAGACTAAATACAGTTATTGTAACTGAGCAAAACATTAAATGGCTTCAGCATTCAGTGCTGAGTTTGTTGAGCTGTGAAACCTGAGGCGGTGAGCTGTCACAGGATTTACAGTAGAAATGGTCAAACCATATAAAGTGCTTTATGTGCATCTGCACAAAAGTAATTTCCCACAGCTTGGCAGTTTTTGAGCCCAAAAGCAATTGAGGCAGAGCCACAATTGTCAGGTCAATCTTGAGTCTGTGTAGCTGCTGGAAGTTGCTTCTGAAATGTCCCAAATCATTCTGAGCCCCTTAAGCAGGCTGGTTTTTTGGGACATTGTAATTTCTCTATAGCATTTTCAAAGCAGAATGGAGTATTATTTAAAAAAAAAAGCAGAACACTCTCTCATTGAAAGGTGTCAAGCTCTGTTACTTGCCTTAGTTCAAATAAGACTGAGTAGTTTTCACTTGGAAAGGGAAAAACATTTCTTTGAGGATAAGAGCAAACAAAATATTCTTCTATTTTTTTCTTGCAACAAGTAATGGTAATGCCTTAGTTTCTCTAATGCAGTGGTGTCAAACTTGTGTTGTGTGTCACGTGACGTATCATGACTTTTTTCCCCTTGCTAAACCGGGCGAGAGCGGGACCAGCATGTGAAGCATCCGGCCCGCAGGCCATGAGTTTGACACCCCTGCTCTAATGCATTCCCTTGGTGCTGAAAAATACCATATGAAAGTGAGACTGTTCTCTTTGCTTGGATTTAGTGAGTCCACAGAGATCTAATACTGTGCCTATACCATATGAAGAAGGTACATCCCTGCGCCCCAAAAACAAAGCTATGTGATCTAGTGTTATTTTTTAGATATTGTTCTGTCTGCAGCTAATGCCAGAATTAGTGAACCACTATAATGTTAAATTGTACAGGGCCATTGTGGTGTTGTATGTCCAATTTGTGGCCCATGGGTCACATGCAGTTCTGGACAGCTAGTAATGTAACCCCATAAGATCGTAATATACATACATACATACATACATACATACATACATACATACATACATACATACATACATACATACATAAATGAAGTTGTTATTTATATACATTAAGTATATTATCTATTTTATGCACGACCCGAGACAATTCCTCTTTACTTATTGTGGACCAGGCAAATCATAAGGCTGGACACGCCTGAAATAAAGTATTAGATTGAACCAGGGAAATCTAGATTGAAATTCAGCCTCAAGCATGTGCCTATGCAGGCTGTCAGATGAATGTATCTTACAAGGATGTCATTGTTGAACTAGCATATTCACCATCTTTGAGTTCCAAAAGGGGAAGGGCAGGATTTAAATGTAAAAATAGTAGTCTAGCAATAACTCTAGCATGTAGATTCATTCTAAAACTACTTAACCATTTAAGTAGTCAACAAGTAGCATTAGACTACATTAGTAATCTAGCATTGTAAGAAAAAGTCTAGCATTACACTGAGATATTTTCCTTATCGTACTAATTCTTCTTGGACACCATAGTTAATTAATACTTACTGGTTTGTGACCACCTATAGTTGGTGATTGCATATTTAACAGAAAAACATCATTCCCCATGTGACAGGATGTGTTATTAGGAGCTTTGAGTGGGTGTCTATGCAATGATTCCCAGATTGCTAAATCATTGCTTAGTTTATACTATATATGAATGGGCCTTATGTTATTTGGGAACAATAAGAAACATCCACAATTGTTGATTCAGTGTCCCATAAACACCTCCCAAACAATTTAGCTAGAATTCTTTCATATATGACAGATAAACTCAGCATAAACTTGCACCTGGGCATATAGATAGATATACCAAGAATAGTTATCTGATACTGTATTCACATTCAGATTTTATATTTTTAAAGTCTAAGTGTTAAAATGTAATCTACCACATTCTTGCTTATAGTAGCAGTACTCCCACTACAAAGATCAACAACAAAAACACTTGTGTATTCTGTGTATTTATTCAGTGCAGAGTGCTAGGAACACGGGAAAGACTTATTACTAGAGAATTCTTTACAATAAAGTAGTTTTCCCCAACACTGTATAGTAAAGTTTTTATTTGAGTAATTTCATTTTCACAGAGCCCAAAAGATAAACCTATTTAGTGTGAGTTTTCTTCCTCTCAACTCAGCTGTGCACTTATCTTGTTAATATATTGTTTAACCATAGTTTATTGAAACATTGTGAGCTGCTTCACATATAATGTAATCTGTAAAGTACCATTTGCAGATCAGATAGCTCATTTTATATATCACACTAACCCAGAATCAAACCAAGCCTCGTATGCTTTGGCATAATACAAGACCTCACCAGAGCAGGTTGCTTGTATTGCTTTGCTCTGGAAATCTGAAGTGCTATCCTGTGTATGTGAAATTTGTAGGCTATTAGCAATTCCTTTTCAGGTTTTTAAGCTTTAAATTTGTCTCAATTCTTTTTGAGATGGTAATGTCACAAAACAAATCAGAAGAATGTCAAGCACTTAAAAATACCTTCCCCCTTTTTTTTGAAAAAAAAATTCTGCAAAGCTTCATAAAAAGCTTGAAAAACCAGTTACACTATTTTTTTTGTTTTCCCTTTCTGTTAAAGGAAATCCTAAAGTGAACCTAGACTGATACCAGTTTGAGAGTTAAGTCTATACCGTATAACACTGAATATTAGCTGCAGTTTAGAAATATGCTTTTGTGGTATGTGGTTATGCTTATAACATATACTAGCTTATAAAGTATAGTAGGCTACAGCTATATTCTTAGTGGTCTCTTAGGTCCATGTACATATTAAGCAGCTACTGAATAATCTTAAGTACTGTTGTCAAGCAAGAAATATTTTGCTATGTTTATAATGTGAGAACACTTAAAACGTCAGTTACCTACTTTGGGAGATCCTTGCTCTTCTGAAGCAACTAGAGAAAGATATTACTACAATAGTTTTCACTTACAACTACAATTGAACCCAAAGTTTATACTGCTAAGCAAGACAGTTAAGTGATTTTTTTTCTATTTTACTTTCTTGCCACAGTTGTTAAGTGAATCACTGCAGTTGTTAAGTTAGTAACACGGTTGTTAAATGAATCTGGCTTCCCCATTGGCTTTGCTTGTCAGACGGTTGTAAAAGGTGATCACATGACCCAGAGACACAGTAACTGTCATAAATACATGCCACTTTCCAAACATCTGAATTTTGATCATGTGACCATGCGGATAGTGCAGTGGTCATAAGTGTGAAAAATGGTCATAAGTCACTTTTTTTCAGTACCCTTGTAACTTTGAATGGTCACTAAATGAATGGTTGTAAATTGAGGACTACCTGTATCAATAAATGGACACTTGGCAATATGTTTTTGTTGAAAACATTTGACACAGCACATTGCACAATAACCCTAAGCCATTTTTTGAACTTTGGCAGTTGTGATTTATTCAACAAATAATTATTAAACAATGGTTTACATGATAGATGAACTGTAGTTCTCTTTTCATGGAGAGAATATTTTGCCTTTAGAGTTTTGTGATAACTTGTTTTATACAGTATTAAGAAACATAAAACAGCAAGACTTCAGGATTGTTGCCTTTTTGTAATTAAACATTTAAATAAAAAATATAAACTAGAAAAATAAAGGAATATTTCACTCTAAAAAGCCCTAAAATCACTATTAAGCTTCAAGCTTACTTATTAGGAACCATAGTCAAAAGGGTGTAAATCACTCTTAATAATGAATTAAATGAATGCCAGCATCTAATTTCCCATAAAATAGAATCATACATTATATCTCTTTTCTATACATTAAATTCTATACATTAGAAAAACAAATTTGTGGAGTGGTATATATGAAACAATTAAATTATCGTCCAGGGATGATTTCTGATTACAGTAGAATGAAATTCAGATTTAATTTGAAGATACAAAGTTATTCTGAAGATCGAAGTTTCTTGCACAGCTTGTTACCATTTTTCCAAGGAAGGAATAATTTTCAGCATGAACCTCATAACCTTCTTACAGCAGTTAACGTATACAAATCTACCTCAGTATACAGTGGTGCTTAAAAGTTTATGAACTCTTTTGAACTTTTAATATTTTTACATAAAGATGGCCTAAGATATGATCTGTTCTCCACACAGGTACTAAAACTAGGTAGTTAAAGAGATCCCAAGTAAGCAAACTTGTCAAAATCATTATACTTATTCACTGATTTTAGAGGGAAATGGTCCAAAGCCACATAATTATGTGTGACAAAGGTAGATGAACTTTTGCTTTCAGTACTGGTTTGTCCAACCGCCCCTTCCCCACTCCCCCAGGGCAGCAATAACTGCAACTAAATGTTTCTGATAATTTGATTGGCCTTGCACATCAGCTTGGAGGCATTTTAGCCTTTACAGAACAGCTTCAACTCAGGGATGTTGAGAGGCTTCCTGAGGAACTGACTGCCTCAGGTCGTTCCACAACACTTTTATAGGTTTAAGGTCAGGACATTGTCTTGGCCATTCCAAAACATTAACTTTCTTCTGTTTGAACCATTCTTTGGTCATACAACTTGTGTGTTTTGGGTTGTATGACACACTTTCTCTTGAGCTTCAGTTCATGGACATTCTTCTATAGAATTTACCAGTACAATGTTTTTAACTCATTTGTTTAACTAGGTTCTCTTTATCTAGTTTTAAGACGAGTGTGGAGAATAGATAGTGTTTTAGGCCATATTTATGCAGAAATATTGAACATTCAAAAGAATTCACAAATTTTTAGGCACCATTGTACCTTGAAGGAATATATGGATCACTCTCTTTAGATAGCAGATATTGCTTCAGCCACATGGTCTTCTTAGCATGAAGTTATAGCACATTATTTATCTGACCATATCGATTTCTGTGACATCTTGCCTTGCAGTTAGTGTTGTTAATCATTCTTGTTAACAAATTCTAATATTTTGGGCTGAACATTCCTGAATATATAAATGTGTCACTCTCACATTTGCCTGGAAGTTCTTTTCGAGTATGACTTATTGATCTGTCAGTCTGTCTAGTCACCATAAATACTGGAGTTGGGCCTGTAGGTGGATCCTTAAGTAAAAGGGAAATGTCCTTAAGTTCTATTTTGAACAGTGAGTTAAAACAGTTGCAGAATTAGGGTTTCTCTATTGAATGCATTTCAACAGAGTGAATTTCCTGTTCGCTCTCTTTTTGTTGAAAAATGTGGCAGGTCTTAAGACCTTTTTTTTTCTTTTCAGTTGGCTGATTGGCATGTGTGTTAAGCTTTTAATTAGCATATGTGTCCTGGAGGACTGGGCTTTTGTTGGATTGCTGCTTTCTTACCCTAGCATGATAATTGTTTATACTGGTTTAATTGAGATGTTGTTGCTTCACATGCTGTTATGTGGTAAAGAATGAGACTAAATGTATGTTTTTGCTCTTTTTTACCTGATAGAAAGAAAACTTTCTAGTAAAACTTCTGTTCTTGGTGTGAGCAGCTGCATGCAAGGGTTACTGCTAAAAGATTGGGATTCAATGACACACTCAAATATTGCTGAAGTAAAACTCACTCAGTCCTCACCGTTGGTCATACTGTTTAGGATGGCTTGGCACTATGGTTCATTAATGTCTGGAGAACAGATTTCCTACTTTACACAATCATAGGAACTATTGTGTCAGTATGAGGTACTTACACATGATTAATTTATAAAGTGCATTAGTTACCCAATCTCTGGGTTCATATAAGTTTTGAACAATAAACAAATTACACAAGCACTTGGATAAAATATGGTTGCCTGGTTTTTTAATATAGCATACAGCTTTTTCATTTTCCAGGATTACAGGTAGTCCTTGCCTTATAATCATTTGTTTCATGTCAGTTTAAAGTTACAGCAGCCTCAGAAAAACTTATTTACAATCACTTTTTTTTATTTGCACTTACAACTATTGCATCACCCTTGCAGTCACATGATCACAATTTGGGCACTTGACAGCCAGATTGTATATACAACAGGTTCAGTGTCTAGTCAAATGACCGTGATTTATAATCCTTTTGACCAATTTCTGGCAAAAAAATGCCAGAGGGAGCTGTATTAACTTAATGATTACCAAAAGAATTGTTGTAAAATCGAGTCTGACTCAATTTATGAGTCCAACAACTTATTGTGAACATCAGTCAAGAATTACTACATGCTTTTTTCTAACTGAAGCCCATATGAAAATTCCTAAGATGACATCAGTAAGTGCTGCTTCTCCTAGAACATGGTCCCCAACCCCCAGGCTGCAGCCCACTACTGGGCTGCGGCCTGTTTAGAACTGGGCTGTGCAAGCGGCAGGCAAGTGTGCATCTCCACTTGCGTGAGTGGCAGGTACTCGTGCTCATGTGTGCCTGCCACTCATACAGAACTATCACCTCCCCCCCTCGCTGTGCCGCCAAGAAACAAGAACAAGTTCTAGGACTGCTGTCCTAGAAGAAATGGTCATGATGGATGAAGGGAAAACCCACCCAGTCCAGTTTGTCACATCATCACATCAGATGGAACGTAGAAGTAAACAGGTTATAGAGATGGCAGTCCAGTGTTCTCCTGGGGCTAGTATTCAGAGCTGTGCTACTTCTGATTCTAGAGATAATAGGTATAGCCATTATGACTGAAGTCATTGTTAATCTTATTCTCCATGCATGTTGAACCTCCAGTGGTGGCCAATCCCATCTAGAGTCGCATAAAACTGAAATGGGTAGCTATATTAAACAATCAATCAATCTTATGTTTATTTCTTCTGCTAAAATGTCACTGATTTATGTTTATTCCTGTTGTGCTGAAGAAAACAGTGAAAAATGTTGGCAATGGAATCACTCCATAATTGCATTTGGAGCGCAGTGGCCTATCACTGGAACTTCATATCTTTGTTAGTGGTGTGCTTCTATTGCAGAAACTAATACCTTCTTTGCATTCCAATAAGTTATTTTTGTTTGTTCGTTTCCTGATAGTGTTATGTAATATTTAAACATACAAAATCTAACCAAGTACTAGATTAATACTATCCCTTTCAATGTTAAACATTTATCTTGTGTGTGCTCTTCCAGGTTAAGAATGTAAGTGCAGAGCCAGCAGCAGCTTCCCCAAGGACTGACTATCCAGATCGAGTTGCCAGTTCTATGGGATACTCAATCTCTGATGCTCCTGCACATCAGATACGCAAGGACAACTACACAGCTAGTCCGTAAGTAATCATTCCCATTTTTCTGCTTGCTTGCTTGCTTGAATGAATGCAGTGTATTTGAAGTCAGGGCAAAAACATGGGTGCAAGCTATATGAGAATTTTCTCCTTCCTGGAGCAATTTTATAGACCATGAATCCTCATTATATTGCTGTTGGTGAAACTTAAAGTCAATGTTATTCATTCTAGCTTTCAGTCCTTTCAGAGGTATTTTTTGCTACTACCTTTTGAAAGCAAAATCAATGGGGAAGCCAGATTCATTCAGCAACCTTGTTACTAATTTAACAACTGTAGTGATTCACTTAACAACAGTGGTAAGAAAGATAATAAAACAGGGCAAAACTCACTTAATACCTGTCTCATTTAATGACAAAATTTTGGGCCCAGTTGTGGTTGTAAGTCAAGGACTACCTGTATTCCATTAAATATTAATATGCTTGCACATGGTCAACCCAAATACTTTAACAATTTTAATAACTGGCACTAATAAATATCATAAATACAAGGTATTAATTGGCCCTAATTAATTCTAGAATCAGAGGCTTCCACAGTTTGCCAGACTGTAGCTAGACTGGGAAGTTAAAAACCAACCCAAAGAAAGCAAACAATTTTGTAATGTTTTCTAAGGAGAAAACATGGGCATCTCCACATTCACCAGGAATCAAGTTTGCCCTGAAGACTCATCTCATTTTTTTTTCTTTTGCTTAAATCAAACACTTGTCCTTGATTTATTAACTGTAGTAATTTAAATTAGGTCCATAAATTGAACTATACATGATATTCTACAAGCATATTCAATATACTGAAAACTTATAGGTTATGCAGACCTAATGACCAGCTTTTTTAAAAGGTTCTAAATAGGGGATGGGGGAACTGCAGTCTATTCAAATGTAGTTTTGTATTAATGAAATGATTGTCTTATATGTATGTTCCAGTTCTAATCTTTATTTGTATAAGATAGCCATTGTTTGGATAAGAATAGTCAATTTGTCTTTTGATAACGTAGTATATAAATACACAATTACGGCGAACCCTGTGCTCTGTGAGACTGTTGGGGCTACGTAATCAAGTAGAGCTGAGACAGACAGCCTTGTGATCCGGGATCACATAACTGCCTTTGGAAGTCTTGGGTGCTGCCGCTAGAATCCTCCCAGAGTTTGTCACACAGTGGTAAATTATTAAATTTAACTTTTTTTTTCCCCTGCCTTTAATTTTTGCTTAAGTTGCTTTCTGGAACCCCAGTCTTTCAACTTGAAATAAGTTATACCGTCATGATATTGTCTTCGTTTCTTGTAGTATTTTCTACTACAACTTCGTCTTTGTGTTGCAGTTTAGATTGAATAATATGATTAAAGGAAGCTATGATGAAAGTTACAGTAAACAGAAGGCATGAAGCCTGGGTCTTAAGGCAATTAATCTACTTTGGCTTCCTGATTGGCAGTACTACTCAGTTTCCCTCATTTGTCTATACTTAATAGAAAGATAATTATCTGTGAATTGAGAATGTCATCCTGATTGGGACTGCATGCCTGCTAGATTTGACTTGTTTTTTAATCCTTAACAAGATGTTCTATCTTACAGTATTTTTTCCCCCTGTCCAGTTATAACTTCCCATCTCTCCTCCAATCATTTCCACCCAATTTTGTCTCCTCCCCTTTCACTGCTTTCCTTCCAAATTCAGCAACCTTTTCTCCTCCCATCTCCACCCTGTTTTTTAAATCCTTTAGACTATTTCTGCTGGAAAGAGGAAAGAAGTATGTCAGTGAGTGTGTGTTTGTGTATTTCTGCAGAGGAGGCTGATTTGTATGTGACAGAGGCGGAGGTTCTTTGGTACAGAGGCCAATTAGTTTTCTAAATGAGATAATTTGAATCACTAGTAGTTAATAAAAGTTAACCCTTGAGTTAACAGCCTTGTTTAGTGGACTTTGGATGCTATGAATAAAATCTGTACCTTGTAATTTTCTTCAAATGTGTAGAATCCTGTTTGTCATTTTATGCATGCATTTATACCTATTTCCTATTGTATCCACATATAACTGCCTGAAATATGCATACTTAAAATGAATAAAATATGTATGCGTAAAATCGTGTTCCCATGCATAAAACATTCATGTTTACGGGATCATTTGGATTTAACGGTCATTCTTTTCTTGGATACTGCTTCCCCATGTTAGTATGTTAAATCCAGGATTTAGTTGTAATTCAATTTATGCTCCCTCCCACTAGTTCTGCTTTTTTTTTTAGATAGGCTTTTGACAAGTGTGTGTGTGTGTATACGTGCAATATACACACACATACATTATGCAAATACAAGTGTTTCACATGCATGTATTTTTTTACAGAAAAATATTCCAGAATTGGTTTCAGTGGGACGTAGTGACCCTAAATTAGTTAAGGGGAGCAAAACAGCTAATGCACAGGATTTTTGTTTAGGTAAATATTTCTTGCTGTTTACTTTTCCATGGGAGATGGAGGTGAATTTGGGATAAATATGATAACATTAGAAAGGTTCTTTTAGTTCATTTTTCCCCATGTTTTTAACAAAATAGTATTTTTGCAAGAGCGTTGTATGAGAAACATCAGTAATTTAGATTATTGGAGAGATGCAGGTCATTTCAAAGAGGTATATTGAGATATTTCCTTTTGTTTACAAGCCTGGCTTGCTTTTTCTTATTTCTATTATTGGCTTCCCAATAATGTATGCTATATTGCCAAGAGGCATCTATACACGTTTGCTTTCTGATAAAGAAGTATTTTGAGAGTACCATGGAGCTATTTTGTAAACAGAATGCCCTGCTACTTGCTCTACCAGTTTTTAAAGCATCCTTCAACACTTCAAAATTTTCAGTTGAAGATTCCTAGTTTGTTGCACCATTTTCATCAGGGATGTACAATTTAGATACATCTTTGATATAGTTGTCAGGTTTTGTCATGTGCTACATTGTAGTTGGTATAGCCGATGTCCATTTTGAGAGGGTTTTAAGGGATGAAATAGGTGACTGAAGAATTTGAAACACTTAAAGCGCCCAATTTGCTTTTTTCAAACTCACCTACTGTAGATGCTCCAAATTTTTGATGCACATTGGGGGGGGGGGTGGGCATGGTCACATTTTGCCTCTCTGATCTACATGAGGGGAAGGTTGAGATTTGCTTTTCCAATGGTAAGTTGTTAAATAAATTATTTAATTTATTAGCTTCAGAAAGTGGTTCTGAAGACAGCTTTATGATGGTGGGCTTCAACTCCCAGAATTCTGGGAGTTGAAGTTTATATTATACATCTTAAAGTTACCAAGTCTGTTGCAGACTGTAGGCTTTACAGACTGGCCATTGTGTAATGGGCAACAATTGTATTTAGCCATTCAGATTCTGGAAGTGACTTGCCCAGTCATTAATGCCAAGTAATTATGTTTCAATTTTGTAGAAGCCTATAATAATTAGTGAGTTATAATAATCAGCTAGTGTTTTTTAAATTCTATTTTGATGTTCCAAAACATAAATATTTCCAATACAAATATAATTCATATTCACAATTCAGTACATTCTTTTGCTTTTCTTTTTATTATTAGGTAATTACAAACAAAGGAATAACTTAAACACCTATTGGCTGAAGTATAATTGCAATTCTAATTATTAGATATACAACTAATAATTTGTTTATTATTTGTGCCTTTGGAAAAGGATATTGGCTTATACCATAAAATAGAATATAAACAATACAGATAGCAAGACTATTACACTATTTGTTACTGAAAAATTGCCATGTTGTCCATCCATATATCCAGTTCTTTTATACCATTTTTCCCTGCATAATCCAATTAGCGCCCTGTATTGTTGATGTTTTTGGTATGAACCTGAGAACTAATTATCTTTATTTTTTAACAGTGTACCTGAAGTTGTTGCTCCTTTAACAAAAGACCTAAAACAGTCCCAGTATGTGAACACCAGCAATGGATCAGCTAAAGAGCCCCAACAGAAAAAGAAAAGAGGAAGAACAAGAAGAGCCAACAATGATAATTATGATGCTGATTATATCACAGGTGGCGAATCTTGTGATGAACTGGATGAGAACTGGGACAGGTATTGACTACTCCACCTATTTGGCTGTTGTTATAGCACTAATAGCCAGTGAGGTCTATAGGGCAGTAGAAGATTTTAGTTCTAGCAAT
The DNA here is from genome assembly GCA_032468155.1 of Oxyrhabdium leporinum. Taxonomy (NCBI): domain Eukaryota; kingdom Metazoa; phylum Chordata; class Lepidosauria; order Squamata; family Cyclocoridae; genus Oxyrhabdium; species Oxyrhabdium leporinum. The sequence goes on from JANHFL010008579.1 coordinate 21,546, forward strand.
ATCTATAACTGTATGACATTTGATGATGATAATGGGGGTGATGATGATGATTTAAAGGTATATGCTGCCTGATTCCCAGCAACTCTGTGAGATGTTTATGTGCTATGGAAAGAGGAAGGAATAAAAATTGGGGTTCAGTCTCACATTAAGAATCATCAGCTAATATTTTAACAAAAAATGGATGAAATACCTTTCCTGTTACCAAGAAAAATACTAATCCTATCTATAATTGAGATGAAGCTCATGCTTTTTATGAATGCACATGTGCAATAATTTAAGGTTTTGGAATTCAGTAGAAGTGAAATATATGGTAGGTGTAGTTGCTGTACTAGTAGCGTCATTTGATATCAATCTATAACTATTTGTGTATAAGTGTAGAACAGTGAAGAGAAATGCAGCCAAATATTATATGCTGAAGTGCAACTTCTGAAACTGTGAGAACATCAAATTTATTTTGAGATGCTACTTGTATGCATCAGTATCTGATCATAGAACTATGGTGAGGACTTTGATAATGATTCCCTCCCTTGGTGCTTCCGTCTGTCCCTTTGGCCCTTTTTTTTTAAATCTAAATTTTAAAAAGTCCTCCACAGAATCTGCATTTTTTTTTAAATCTATTAACTGGCTTGCAATGTTTACACTAAGTCTATATAATTGTTATTCTAGTTAAGTGATTTTTCTTTTTGACTATATAATTTTTTTAAAATGTTTGACAGATTATGTCTGGAGTTGTTTGTTTCTGATTGAGTTTTATGAGAAATCAGTCTGGGATAACTGGGAGTGTTTAGTGTATGAATATAGTAAATAAATAAAAGAAGTGGAGCAAATTGTTTAAGCCAAAATATAATATCAGGTTTTTTTAAAGAAAAGCCATAACAGCTCTACATTTTGGAAATATTTTCACATTTTAATATTTTTCAGTATTGTAGTAATCTGCAACCTTATGTGCATTCATACAAAATATTTATCTAGTTCATTTTCTTTCCATACATTTTTTAAAAATCACCCGCACAAAATATGACTATAAAAATAGAAACTTGCTTAAGGAAACCTTAACTATTTCATCAGCATTAACCAGCCCACATGTCAACATTTAAAAAAAAATGTGTGTTGGGTTGGGTTAAGAAAGAGTGCAATCTGAGTATAAAATGTTGCTTTATTTTGTGAAAATCATTTTCAACTACAAATGCCTATGCCAAGATGAGAATTGCCTGTAGAAAATCAAATTGGTTGTTATATTTTGCTGTTTGGTCAATATACTAAGCATTGTGTATAGTACATCTGAAAAAAGGATGCAGAAAATATAGTCAGTCAAGTACATTTCAAGAATTGGTGGGATTAGGGGCAAATTTGGAGTGTTTTAGGAACAAACTAAATACAAGTTTCTTCCTTTAAAACCCCAGATATTTTTTGTTTAGATACATTTTGCATAATTTCAGTGCAGCTCTCCAGCTAATAGAAGCTGTGCATCTGTTATAATATATATTAAAGATGTGGAATTGCAAATTGTTACTATTAAGCTCCATGTTTGTACATATGTGGATACTAATACAAAAGAGTATTCAACTAAGTGTAATTATTATACAAATATTGGAGGGTGAATGAAAGGTGAATTTAACTCCTATGTTAATACTTTTTTGTTTTGCAAACACAATTTTGGGTATAATTTGACCATAGCTATAGATCCAAATCATTTTACAAGATCCATTTTAAATTACTTGTCATCTAGAGAGTATCCATCAGTATCATCAGACCAGCAAAGACAAGCGTACAAGCGAGATTTTGATACAGGATTACAAGAATACAAACGATTGCAAGCAGAACTTGATGAGATCAGTAAAGAACTCTCTCGTCTTGACAAAGAGCTGGATGACTACATTGAAGGCAGTGAAGAATATAAGGTAGCCTCTTTATTTAAACTGAAGCAAACAGATAATTCATGCATTTTCCACTTTAAATTATATAAGGAAAGGATTATTATGTTTGTAGTTAATGTTGGTCCTAAAGTTATCCTAAAAGTTGGCCTAGGGTTGATCCTAGAGTCAAGAATGTTGCAACTGCTTCTTATTCAGGTCGTGTCCAGAAAATAGGTTGAAGTAATTTGCAATAATTACCCAAACCTTTTTCAGCTGTCTCACTGAGTGAATCACCTTCAGACTCATTTAACATGACTGGGATTGCTTCACAGCTTCCTATTTTTGTTTTTTGAAATGTTCTAAAACATGAAGCAATATATAGTTTTGCAAAAGCAATAATAGGGTTAAAGACTATTACATTATTTTGTTTTCAGGTGTTTATAGGATACTGAAGAATTAAGATGAAAAAAATTTATGTATAAACAGGACCCAGGGAAAAGCACATTAGCATAATTACTATAATTTTGTTTCTTAAAAATTAGCCTTATTATACTTTAAAAGGCTTACAAGCATTTTTCTGTTTACGAATTTCACAAAACAGTGGAGTTTATCTAGCCAACAAGACTGCCTGTGATTAAAAGCCTTTATTTTTTGAGCAGCGGAATAGGTAGCAATCTCTGATCAACCAGTCAGCAATTGCTGATTGAAGCTGATGGGAGTTAGTGTCTATCAGCATTTGATATAAACATTGACTCCCTGATTTAGAGGAAATGGCATTTTAAGGAAACTTTTGAAACTTGTTCAAACAATAAGGTCCATTTACTATGGTGGCTAACAAAGTAAAACATATTCAGTAGTTCAGCTTTCACGTGAGGAAGGTTTGTGTCTCAATACTCCTTGCTTTTTCCTTCCTGACACATTAAAATCTTAACCTTCTTAAAGATCAACTTCGTATTCTGAGGCTAGTCTGAGAATATTGAAGTCTCTTCACTATTTTTTGGTTTAGACATCCTTTCAGTCTATTCAACAATGGTTAAGAAAAATGCTTTGGGCTCCTTTTACAAGTGTAGTTTTTCTTGTTCCTCTCTGCTAATGATCATTTTTGGTGTTCCTCTCCATACAAACGCAACTAAGACCAGAATTTCATTTATAAGTAATTCTAGTTGTTAAGTGAGATGCCCACATGACTCCTTCACTCAATGACTGCAATTTCAGCACTCACAGTTGTGGTTGTTAAGCAATTGCATGGGTTGTTAAATGGAGTGTCCGCGTGCTTCAGGTACAGTATAAGCCACACAGTACAGCAGTAGGCAGAAGCACTGGGTCGAGCTTGAGGTAGTGGCCTAGGGCCTTCAGGGGTTTTAGCCTGCTGAAAGTGATTTCTTCAGGCTTGCAAGAAAGTTTGGAAAAAAAGACATGATTGCTTGAAAGAGATGCTCATGTTCTGAATGTTTTAATGTATCTATACATATTTCAAATATTTCAACTGTAAAGAGTTACCAGTAATTTGCCTTTAAATGCATTGGGTTTCAATTCAGTGGATAAATTACCGAAAATTAGGTAAAAGTGGTTTCTCTTTGGGTAATGACACACAAACCCCTTACCTAGTTTAAAGAAGGATTTTCTTTAGTGATAAACAGGATTGTTTGATAAGCGATTTGGGTAATGAAGGAAAAGTATTGGGAAGTAATAAGCTACTACCTGGTTGTCTAATTTGACATTGGGTCTTTTTTCCCCCATAGGCTGCAGCTGATGAGTACAACAGATTGAAGGATATCAAATCAGTAAGTGGTTTTAAGAACTAGGGTGACAAGACTCAGTTTTAACTTTAAATGTTCATTGTTGAATCTTTTCAAGTCCCTCATTTAAATTTTGAATTGTTTAGTTTATTCTTTCCTTACTCATTCTTCATCTCCAGGCTGCTATGTGAGCAGCTCATCATAACTCCTGTTTAATAGCAGCTTCCCATTTCCCAAGTACTCCAGATAGATAGGACCATCAAAATGTCTTTGAATATTAGTAGCTCGGGTTGGTAGTTACGTTGTTACTTTGAGCTCCGAGCTTGGCGATTTGGTTGCAAATGTTTTGTCTCCATTCAAGGAGACATCTTCAGTGTGCTTTGAATTGTACTTGTCTGGGGGAACACTGGCCTTTAAATACCTTTCTGAGTCCTGATCTGATTTTGGGTTGTGTTATTGGCTGGCTGTAGTTGCTGCTAACACCAGCACTAATTTACATCACATAGATGGTACTTAAAACTAGGGACTTTGACTCAGCAACTACAATCAGTCAATAACACAACCCGAAATCTGACCAGGACTCAGAAAGGTATTTAAAGGCCAGTGCTCCCCCAGACAAGCACAATCCAAAGCACACTAACAATGTCTCCTCCAATGGGGATGAAATGTTTGCAACCAAATTGCCAAGCTTGGAGTTCAAACCAACAACAGATAGGACCATATTGTGGGAACAGTCTATGGACCGGCCAAAGAAGGCAGAGGCACTTTCTCCAGAGCCAATTCTCTGTCTACTAAGGCTTTATGACACCAAACCTTAAGAAATAAGTCAAAGTGAAGAAAGAGGTATATAGTAGTCAAATCTACAATAATCACATTGATTCAAGATCTAAGAGTGCATAGACTAATCACAGCAACTCTTATATAGGGTTCAGAGAGAAAGGGCACAAGAACAGTTTGATCTTCTCATAGAAAGAGTTTGCAACTAGTAGGAAATGCAGATGGGTTGCCTTAGTAATCCTGACTGTCTTCCTGTTGGGGGAAAGAATATTCTTATTCCTAGGGCACTTAGGAACTTGACAATAATACGATTGTCATGCTAATTGTTGTGTGTTGTTATTTTAAGAATTGACCCCCAATCCATCTCAGATAGGGAAAGCTGGAAGGGCATTTGCTATCTGCATCCTTAAGGGGATGGTGGTTGTAAAGACCATCAAAGCCTTTATGGTTCAGGGAGGACATGCCTAAGGTAAATGATTTAAATGTACAGAAAAAACTGCCTTAGTTAAAGCAATTGTGATAGACCTTGTATCACCAGAAATAGAAGACAGGAAATAAATTCAAAAGTTCAAGTGATGGAACTAATACAAGTGATCGTACTAATTCTAATAAATGATAGAAATATAGGATCAATATGTGTACCAACTTATAAAGTTAAAAAGGGCTCAACTTTGCCTCTGTATAATGTTAAATGTAAAATTAGGTCCATATTCAGTACAACAGTTAATAGTATAGTCTTTCTTGAAGATGCCAGCATATCAGCATAGCTTGGTCTTCTCAATTTCTGATATCAGAACCACAGCAAGCAAATATTTCTCCTTTTTGCTTACCTCTGTCCCTATTAAATGTTGAGAGTTCTTAATGCCTGGCCTGGCTGACAAAATACAAGTTAGTTACAAGAAAACACAAGTTCATACAGATCTGTAATAGTAGTAAGCAGATTTCTGGTTTATAAGATCGAACAGAACCAGATTTCAGGGACATACACTAGAATTAAAACCTGAGAAATTATCAGAACTAGGTGGCACTTACAAGTATTTCAAACACAAATTCAATTTTGGTTACCCCAAGTCTTTCTTATTTGGTAATATAATTTAAATGAGTCAATTTGTTGTTACTCTAAATCTAATAGAACTTGGCCTGGCTTCATCCCACTGTTGATTTATATTATAACATCCCAGAGAGCATATTTTGTCCATTGTGACAGAGTGCAATCCCATTAATAAAAAAGAACTGTGCTTTATTTAATAAAGCTGCTCAATTTGATTTTTAAACTGCAATTCTGGATCTGTTTACTTACCAATTCCATAAAAGCAAGCAGGAATTACTTATCAGGTTGTAATGTGTAAGACTGTAAGATTCTAAAAATTGTAACTATTCTTCTTGTATGATGCAAATTTACTCACACATTTTATAAGAACAGATAATAATAGAAATATTTTTTGCTTGTTTTACGACAGTACAATTCTTTGGATTAAATTTGGAAAAGGTGTTTCACAATGGTCAAGAACACAAATAGGACATTAAAATAACTGAAGTAGGATTGCCAAGTTCTAGAAATAGACCCAGTTGTTTCAATAATTCACAGCACATGCTTTCAAGTTTCTCTGCATTCTGAAGCATCTAAGCCAAATGTAAAGACAAACAGTTTTAGTTTGTTCAGCACATTGTCATTTAAGTACATTTTGTGCTATTATGGCTGTAGGAATTATAATTTCTTAATTTTGAAATATAGGACAATTTTATTTTATTACTATTCATTAACTATTGTGAAATAAATAGGCTTTTTCAAGTCAAACTTCATTCCTGGTGATTTCATGGGCACATAAATGTTGTTTTCTTGACCTCAAAATAAGAATGATTTTTCATTGTGTTCTTTGGGGTGTTTTATGGCTTCCCAGAAGCCCTGGGATGTCCTGGTGATTTCTTAATCAGGTCCCATTTTGCTTAGCTTTTTTACAATCAGCTAAAATTGGCTAGCTACTGCCATCTGCTGTGATTATTTTTATGGATTAAAACAGGAGTATTAGTTACATTAATCTAGCATTGTATTCTTAACATTAACTTTTAATAAGTTTGACATTAATACTGCTTTGCACGTTATCCTTAGTCTGCAGATTATAAAAACCGAAAAGCACACTGCAAGATGCTGAAGAGTAAACTGTCCCACATCAAAAGGATGGTCAGTGATTATGACAGTCGGAAATCATAACAAGGAAACAAATCAGGTTGCATAAGAATGCCAATTTTCATTAAGCTGGGATATCTTTGTGTTGGACAATACAATAGTGGGAGAGATCCTTTGTATACTTTTATATACTTCATAATAATATTTGTGCCATGTTTACCATGAAATAAGAATTCAGTATATGGGATCTTTTATAGTTTCACTGAGTCAAGGAATTTACCACTTATGCTTTCAGGATCAACAGTGGACATCTTGAGCTTTTGCTTTTCGTGTCTTTGCTAACTCATTCCATTTTCTCAGCATATTGCAATCTTAATTTCAGAAAAATTTGATAAATGTTTTTCATTACATCTTATATAGTATAGGCTATATCCTTTCTCCAAAACACCTGTCTTCCTCTCTTATTCTTAACCAATTTTATATATCTAGGTTACTTGTAAATAAAAAACTAGCAGGCTTTTCTTTTAAATTGTGTCTAAATGGACCCATTGTTGATCAGCCAGTATAATATATTTTTATTGACAATGTGAAACTGAATGTAAATTTATTCTGTTAAAATCTCAACTTGTATTTTAAGTATCATTTTATTACAGAAATATAATTTTTAGTACTTGTGTGTTTGGCTTGACTATCCAATTTGTAACTGTTATAAAAATGCCTGTATGTTACATTTGACTATATAAGCAGTTACAATTCTATACAAACTTAACGGGAAGTCCCAAACCAATGAGGTTTAGTTCTGATATTGTATGCACATTTAACCGATCCTTTTAAATTGCCAAAAAAATCTAGACTGCTCTGTAAAGAAATTTCATATGACAAAACAGAAGTAAAAGCAAATGTATTCACATTATGAGTAGTCCTTGTGTAACAACCATTCATTCAACTGCTTGAAGTTAAGTGGTGCTGAACAAGTGGTACTTTTAACCAGTCCTTGAAGTTCTGGCTGTCCCAACACCTTTATAGTCATGTGATTGCAATCTGAATGGTTGCCAACTGGCTTAAATGGTTGCAGTATTTTGCAGTCATGGGATAGCCATTTGAAGCCTTCCCTGTCAGTTTCCCACAAGCAAAGTAAATGGGGAAGCCAACAGAGAAGGTTACAAGTTTCCCTGGTAGGTTGCTCACATCCCCCCCCCATCCGGCAGAAACTACCTCTGGCCTTGCCATGTTCACACCATATGCCCTCCCTGCCTGCTTATAAACTGTCTGGGACTTGCCTAATGACTCTTCATCCTCGCTTAACACCACCAATGGGGAGCGGTGTCAGGAAGTGACGCAGTCACAACATTGTGTTTTACAACCACATTGGTTAGCAATGGAAATTCTGGTCTGAATTACCATTGTTAACTGATGATTACCTGTAACATATTTAATGCAATAATAATATTGAAATATTAAAATATATTAAATAATATACATATTACCATGAAAACAAGTACTATAAAGCAAGAAAACCCAGCTTTTATACTTATTCTAATTCTCTGTTAGTTTTAAATGTGGGCACTCTTTTGACAATTATCTGTGGTGATAATTGAGAGCACTGATGCTGATATCAAACCCTGAAGATGATGGAAAAATTATAAGCACTGAATTGAAAAACCAGATGCATTCATTTTGGCTGTGTTTCAGTGCTGTACCTCATGAATGGAACTCGGGAATTTATTTTCTTTTGGTGGGTTCCTAAAACTGCCCTATTTTAGGTTTCTGACAGTGACTGCATCTAGAATTCTTTTTGATTAGAGGTGGGTAGTGATGCTGGGGAATAAAAGGAATGCATGCCATACAATTAGCAGAGGTATATAAGGAGTCTAAACTATGGGATTGCAAACAACTTTGATTGTAGAACCATAAAGTTGGAAAGGATACCAGAAGTTATGCAGTCCAAGGGTCTGTTGGACTCTGTTGCAGGGTCTGCTGAACCATGTTTTAAAAGATTCATTGAGACCAGAAGGATTCAGTCGTGACTAAGAAGTCCCATACATTGAAATGTGACTGGATCCATCTACTGTACATTTATGTAAGCACTGTAATATTTTTTTTAAATTACTTTTTTTAAAATAATGGAAATTGTGTCTAAAATACGTGACTAGAATGCAATTCCTACATATTGAAAGACTGGATTTCATTTTGTAATTTGTGATACAGTGTCAATAAAATTCAACTTTGTCAATGTATAAACAATCAAATCAATTGTTTCGTTTCATATCATATATGTAGGAACCTTAAGTTTAGTTTCATTTCTGGATTATCTCGAGTTTCTTCATAAATGATCAAATTAGAGATTTGGAAAAATTCATGAATCCTTTTCTCTGTGAAAAATAACCAAGACTGTGTTCAGAAACATTATACTGGGGAACAAATAAATTGTAGGAGATGATAAGGTTGAACCCAAGGGAAGGGTCAGGCACATCATCACTTTGGAGTTTCTTCATGCCCACAAGAGATCTAAGTCCAGCCCTCCTTGAACGTTGTTGATTCTTTATATACTGCCAATTTGCCTTGACCATTAGTAGTTCAGATTTTTGTAGAGAGATAGCATGGAATAAACTTGTAATCATTTGAACAACCCTGGTTCCTGATTTCTTGCACTACAGAAATGTCCTTGAAATGTGCACAGTTTGGGATTCTATTATTGGTAACCGTAATATGTATATTAGTCTACTCATTTGATAAGCAATAGGTATTGGAGTCGATCCCTAGAAATAAAATGGAATTAAAGAACTGTTTAAAAGAATTTTTAAAAATATATTGCATTAGATGCCACTTGCCAGTGTGTTTAGATGTAATAAATAACGGACGCTTGTTATATATCAGGAATCCAGATGTGTCCCTTCCCTGTAGCATCACCTACTCTCTGGATTGTTCCCCTTGAGATCAAGATGGCCCCTATTTTGTTATTGTTTAAAAGAGCCGGGAAGACACCCAGGCCTTTGGTGAGAAAAAGAGATCCCTCACTTCATTTCATCTGGTCACTTGCAATCTTTTATCTTTTCTTGATTTTCTTGTAATTTCTTTTACTGTATAAACAATTCAGAGTTGTTGAGAGTTAATAAAATTTAATAAATTGTTACATACTGTATAAAGATGGTTTTTTAAATTGTATGTATATTGCAAAAAGAGGGAAGAAAAAAACTTCAAAATATATACCTTGTATGCATTAAATAAATCTAAGCCAAGAGATTGTTCATTTCAGTTTCAGTCTGTTTTCCTATTAAAGTAAGCAAGGTAGCTACTACATCAGCAATGAACTGAATATTGTCATAATTTCATTTTTTGTAACTTGTCTGTAACTTACATATAACTTGATAGCAGTCCACCATCTCTATAAAACTAATTGGAACAGTTTATATAAGGAGAATAAAGCTCAGTAACTCAAGCCTAAACCAATTTACACTAATTATCAAATGAACCATAATAAATACTTTAGTATTTTGTATTTCCAGTCCATTTCTATTAAGCATTTGAGTATCAGCAATAAAAGATACTTACCTTAATGCAAATCTAATTATTTTTAAAGATCTACTTCATATCAAATAGTTTATTTCTGTTCTTGTGGAATCTTGGGATCTCCAAATTTATCCGTGATGGAAATTGAATATACTGTACATTTGTGTAGTTTCATTGACCCAAATAATTGTCTTTAAGATTTCCTGAACAAATGAAGTAAATGAAAAATTAGAAGGCTAAATATTAGAATCACAAGCTATTCTGATTCACAAACTCATTCAAACCTGTTCCTTCAGGTGTTGCAAGAAATTATCTCCTGCTAGAATAATGTTTTGTTAAGAGCATTAAGTTGGAAACTTATCTGATTAAGAGTAATGTTTGATGCTCCTGTTGTGAACTGGGATATGTAAATACCTGGATCTGCCCTATACCACAGGGAAGAAAATTCCAAAGCAGAAAAAAAGGAACACAAACAATCCACATCAAGTTCCAAATTTAGTTAAGAAAAAAAGGCTGTGGGTGTGGAGCCATGGATTGCAGTCAAATGTTTCCTATGACATTTTCATTAACATTTTCTAGATTCTATTAATTGCCTCAAAATAAATAGATGAAAATTTGATCTTAAAATATATTGTAATTGCATGTATTTGTTTCATAATGGAGAATACTACTTATCAAAACACATTGTAAAGTTTGTGAAGTATATGTAAATTATCAGCTATTAATAGAACTAAACATATCTTAAGCTTTAAACATAAACTATATATCCAATACGGTTCAACTGAAGTATTAAAGCTAATTCTAAATTTATAACCACTCATTTAGCGACAAAGTTGCAAGGCACTAAAAAAGAATTTGTGTCTGGTCCTCACACTACAACTGTTGCAGCATTCCCACAGTCATATGATTAAAATTTGGGCACTTGGCAACTGGCATATATTTACCATGGTTGCAGCATCCTGGGGTCACATGATAATCATTTGCAACCTTCCCAGATGGTTTCCAGGAGGCAAAGTAAATGGGAAAGCCAGATTCACTTAACAACTGACTGGCAAAATGCACAAAAAAATTGGGCATGAGTCACTTAACAGCTGCCATGGAAATCTGGTCCCAACTGTGATTGGGATTACAATCTACCGTACTAAGGTAAAAAAAATGCTTCAGTTTTGTACTTGGGATCATACTTTTTTCTTCCCTTCCTTTCTTGAATTGTTATGCTACTTCAACTGACAAAACTTAAGTATTTTACAAATAAAACAGCATAACAAATAGATATCATAATATAAATTAACCTATCCATTCATGCACAAATTCTGATTCATAAAACCACAAGTGTCATGCATATGCCTTCTTACCACTCTCCTAATCCCTGAATGTGCATTTTAATAGTAATGCTATTATGACTGCTAATAATGAGGATGCAATTCTTATTTCTAAAAATAGCTGGCTTCATAGGAGTGAGTATGAACAGAACGTTAAACTCTGGGTATCCTTTTGCCATAACTCAGGGCAGGAGGCAGGATATAGTCTTTTTTGGAAGTGCTCTCAGGAGGGACGGTGTTACCCAAAGCAAGCAATCGTGTTTTTTAAATAAAAGTATGCTTTTTAAAGCAGCAAGCTATGAATAGTTTTTAAGAAATGTGGAGGTTTGGTAGCAATATTTAGAGGATATCCAGATATTTCTATATGTTTGTAGTATAATGGTCACCATTCCAAAAGTGTAAAAACCATGTGGAAAAAGCCTTTTCTTGTGCACTGGTCAGATTAATATCCCTGAAAACATGACAAGAGCACCTGATCATGTTGCTTGAAATCAATATTGCATTTCATAGGCAATTTGCTATACGCTTAGCAACAGTTGTTTTTAAGTATCCCTAGTGGAATTTTATCACAGAAAATTGCAGGATTTTATACAGCTCCCTTAAAAATTCTGTTACCCCTTTTGCTGTGCAAAAATTTTAAAACAGCATTACTTATGAAAGTCCAACTATAGTGTAGCCAATGGTTCCAAACCGCAAGTTGCAGGTGCAGAGTTCAGCAAGCTTAGGCTGAGAAAGAGTGGTTTATTACAATTTTCCAGTGTCAATGATACAGGTCACAGTAAGAAGCAAACAGTATCTTTTGAACCAACCCCTTCCTATGCATATCCATGCAACTTCCTTAAATTGATTCCTCCGCGTCAGGGCAATTCAATCCAACCATCAGTTGCTTCTGCAGAAAATACCTGTGCTCTTGACTTAAAATGCTCCATATTTACAGACAGCATGTGGGTATAATATTATATACTGTGATATTATATACATGAATATGTCTTTTCCCCCCTAAAGGAAACTATTCACTCAAATTGAGCCTTTTCTCCTCTTTTGCTATAACTGCGTAACGAGTTGGAGCGGGGATACACTGGTATTCAATCACAATTGTACTGCAATCTATGGTCTGCATCCTCTCCCATAGTTTTTTTTTATAGATTGCTCTCACTCAAGGTCTAATGATACCGTATGCCTAAATATTGCACATAAAAACAGAGAACGATGCGGTGTTGATCCGGAAGAGAATAAAATTCAAAACTCAAGAATTGGGTTTTATCTTTGCTATAACTACGCAAAGCAACGTTTTCGGTTCAGCAAAACTCTTACTCTACCAAGCGGGTACTGTACAAAGTCTCCTCCAGAAGTCCCCTTTTAAGGATTAAGCCTCTCTAAGCCATGGGCGAATAATAAAGAAATAATATTTATTCTGCATCTATGGCGTTTTCCTCTATCTCGAGCTTTTTCTTCGGCGGAACTATGCTGCACCGTTTTCGCGTGGCGATCGGAGTGTTTAAAGAAGGGAACGGAATCAGAGAGGAGGCGGTGTTTGGTTGGGTTGCTGCCGGTACTTTCAGGAAAGAGGAGGAGGAGGAGGAGGGTGTCTGTGTGTGTGGGGGTTATTTTGCTCGTCTCCTTGTTTTTCCAAACGGATTGTTGACGAAGAAAAGGAGGCTTGGTGAATCTCTCCGGTTCCAAGTTTTGTTGTTTTGTTTTTAAACTCTTTTTGTCAGCTGAGAAACGCTGTGAGTGCAAAATGCTTTTCTCTTAAAATTTCTGCTGCTGCTCTTGGAAAGTGAACCGTCCACACCAGACACATGAGAGAGGCTGGTTTTCCTTCGACTGCAGCAAAGTTTTGGTCTCTTGTTTTGTGTTACAAATACCGCGTTATTGTTTTCCGTTTCTGAAGTTCTCCTTACAGCCCACTTGCCATGTCTTTACCTCTCTAATCAATCATATTTTGAGATTGCTGGCTATATATATATATATTCTCTATTTTTTTTTGCGTTATTTTATAACTTGTGTGAATAAATAGATGTGTCAAAAACGTGTAACACGTTACTCTAAGTTACATAAATCGCAAGGATATCTTGTAAAAAGTAATTTCCTATGTACACAGTAAAAGTTTAAGGACAACAACTTAAAAACAAGCTGAAATGTGTGATTATTCACAAGTTGGTCCCTTTGATGGTGAATTAACTCAAATGTCCAAGATACATAAGAATAGTGATTTCCCACAGAAGGAATAGAAAAAGGATGTTGAATGCCTTCGAATGCAGGAAAAAGAATTTAACACATTTGCAGAATTCTAAAGAAAGGGTATGAAAGCTGATGGTGAACTTTGTGGCCTGTATTAAGTCTATGTTTTCCATGGAGCAAATATACACTAAACTGTTTTTTCAGAATTGAGGGGGAAACAAAGTTACATAAACTTGAACTTGAACACAATTCAGGGATGTGATTATGTTAGCTTTCTATCATTGTATGTATGTATTGTGTGGGAATATATGTGTCTGTGTGGCTATCAATACAATGTTTTTAAAATCTTTTTAAGTAGATTTTGATAATTATTTTTGTTACTTAATTAGGAAAACATTGACTCAAAGAAATGGATGATGAACCTGAAAGAACCAAACGGTGGGAAGGGGGTTATGAAAGAACATGGTAAGCTTGCTTTTTCAGCACTTAAGTTTCCCTCTATTTTTTTAAAAAATGTGGCATCCTGCTGTAAGTACATTACAGAATCCTTACTCTTTTTTTGTTTCTTTTGTTTCTAGGGAAGTTCTTAAAGAAGATGAATCTGGATCATTAAAAGCGAGTATAGAAGATATTCTCTTCAAGGCCAAGAGAAAAAGGTAAGCATTAATTGAGTATAGTGAATAGTATATTATATTGATATAATTTTATAAGTATGTGTAAATTTAAATTAGTTAATTCCATTCTATTTGGATGTGGAATATTCAGCTCTCCCTTGTTTGAAGTTATATTCAGTCAAATAAATGAAATATAGCACTGTTCTTATCTTTAGTGTTTTATTTTAAAATTCCAAAATATGCCCTAGTAAAATTTGTTTATTTATTTAAATATTTTACTCCATTGTTCAGCTGAAAACACTGAGGATGATTTTAAAATTAAGCAGGTAGCATATTTAATGCTAATATTAAATAAGTAGGAAGTCACATGCCAATAAAGGAAAAAAAGGACTGAGAAGGTAAAAATGGAATTCCAGCAAACTTTGTAGATAGCATAATCATATAACAACCAGTTAAAATGACATGCTAGGTAATATTAGTTAACATAGTGATTTCTTTAACAATTGTGACTCAAATGTCAGTTGAATGTGATAGGATTTATATCTCAGTAAACATAAAACTATACCTGTAATGTGATGTTCTTAAGATAAGATAGATAAAATAACTTTTATTGTCATTTTGTGTGAGCACACTGGCACATTAAAAATGAAATTCTGTTGCCTGCTCTCAAGAGGAAGTATATCTACCCAAACACATACATAACACACATATACACATGCTATATACATACATATATACCTGCACCCACCCACCCACCTACCCACACGTATTAATCACTGTCCATTTTTAATACATAGTGGAAAGAGGAAACTTGAGAGTTCACAAGGTTGATGCTATAAGTTCCTTCCATTATAATTAAAAATTAAGGTACAATTTGTTTATACATTTTTGATGTAAATATAGTAGTACAAATAATGCAACACAACCTGATACAGTTATTCCATTTGTTTTTAGTATCGTAAAAGTTTAACTATTTGTGTAAATTGTGTAATTTTTTTCTGCAAATTGATTTTATAGATTTCTAGATACTGCTTTAACTCTCAATGTTTATTTTTAACAATTTCTAATTTTGCTGTTAATTTGGTTTAGAATTCCAGTTCATTAAACCTTCTGTCTGTTCCTAGGAGGCTTTTCTCACAGTAACTGATAGGCTAGACATCATGTGACTAGGTATTAAAATGGGTCTAGCCTTGAAGACCACTCAGAAGCTATAACTAGTTCAGAATGCAGTGGTATGAGCACATCAGTACAGCAATGTAATGTTATGTCATGAGCTGCACTATTTTACCAGTATGCTTCAAGGAGCTTCTGGTCCTCTATAAAGCCCTTCATAGTACTGGGACTGGATATTTGAAGGATTGCTTCTCCAATTGTATTTACCTGCCTAATAAGGTTTGGAAAGCTTGGTATCCTCCAGATCCAGTCACTTAAAAAAGGCACTTTATAGGATTCAGGAGACATGACTTTTTTGTTGCCATGTGTATTCTATAAAACAGTATATCCTCTGAGTTCCATGTGGCCGTCACCTTGCTAATCCTTAAGAAGGAATATGTGCTCTGAATTACTTTTATATATTGTTCTTCTAAGCACCATAAATAATGTAATACATCTGATTTGTTCCTCGGGGTATGGTTCTTTTTTTAATGTTTTAATTGCTCTGAATCATCAATGAGTAGGCAGGCTAAAAATAAAAATAATTCAAATAAGCACTCTAAAAAAGGCAGTAACTAAAACCTTAGGGCAGAATAATATGGTTGTTAGTATGTTAGGAGAGGTGATTTTCGCATGTGACTCAAGTACAGCTCCAAAGTCAAATGGACATTCTGTGAGGAGGATAGGAAAAGAAAACTGTACTACTGATATCAGGAGGAAGTTTTATTAGTTTCTGGTTCTAAGATATGAAGGCTGCCAGCAAATAGGCCTATTTTCTTATTAGTATTTAAGTATTTAATTCACTCCTTGCCAAGTTATTCTCACTAGACTGACAGATTTTATTCTTTCAAGATGCCTCATATAACCAGGCACTATGCCACCTACGGCTTTTTAGGTCATACACTGCTTTGAATTGGAATTGGTAGCCTGTGCAGTAATTTCAGAAGCATTATCCTACAATGAGGCGATTGACCCTGTAGGAGTCTTGTCATGCTATTTTGGACCAGTTGTAGGTGCCTGTTAATATCCAAAGACTGCCATACATAGAATTATTACAGCAATCCAGGTGGGTAATGATCAATGCATGAATTACATGGATTATACCTTTTAGAAAATTACAAAAAGAAATATACAAACAGCTTACCTACAGATCATGAACATTACAATAATTATTTTTTATTTTATAGAACTTTTGAACATCATGGACAAGTTCGACTTGGGATGGTACACTTTCATTTTCTCATTTTACTTCAAATAAAATTGCTTAAATTAAACGTAGGCATTAAATGAAATAGGACAAAGTGGAGGACAGCTTCTTGCCTGGGTTTTGGTGTGGGAGGATCAGTGATTAAACTACCAGGCTAGAAATCATTAGATTCTGAGTTCTAGTACTACCTTAGGCATGAAAGTCAGATGGTTGACTTTGGGCCAGTCATTCTCTCGGTTCAATCCACCTCACAGGGTTGTTGTGGGAAAATATGGAGGAGAAAGGAGTGTTAGGTATGTTTGCTGCCTTATTTATAAAAAATAAAGGCAAGATAATAAATGAATATATTATAAATCCCTTTATCTTTAATTGTGATAAGTTAATAAATAAATTGTGATAAGTTAATAAATTTCTTGGACCAGTTCAAGTGCATTTTATAATGCTTCAGGCAAGGAGATTAGGATGAAGCCTCAAAAAAAATCTGATACCTGCAGTCTCTACTTTACACTTAACGTATTCAGGATTAGTTTCTTTTCTTTTAGTTGAACTTTGATTTCAGTGGATCTTGATCAAGTTTATGTACGTTTGCAATTTGTAATTCTACATTAATTTTTTTTTGAAAATTAGTTTTGTCATTTTAGGATAAGTTGTATATAAAGGTAATATTTAAAGCTATTTTGGAATACAATCATATATATAGTATTCGCTTTGTTTTTTTAAATCTTTATAGATGCGCCACCTGTATGTAGTAGTAGATGGATCAAGAACAATGGAAGATCAAGATTTAAAACCTAATAGATTAACGTGTACCTTAAAGGTGATTATTATAATTTTGAAAATAATTCAAAAGTGATCCAAATCTGTATAGAAAATATAATGTGGGATTTGTCTAGGAGACCCAAATTCTTATTGTTGACCATAGATCAGTGATCATTTCTTAGTTTAATGAACTTACACAATTATTCTAATAGAAGATGGTAGGAAATAACATCACTGGAAAAGTGAAATATATATATAGTACATTGTTCACTATTATTTTTCCTATTCTGTGAATATAAGAGTACTTAAATTGGTACTCTTATATTAAAAGATTAAAGTATTTATATTGTAGTAATTTTCCACTGTGTGAGTTATCAGCATGTATTAACCTGCTTTGTTTCAGTGAATTAGCATGCAGTTTAATCCCAAACACATTAGCAATCTCTGATTTCATTGGAATTAATCCCTAGAAAATGTGTTCAGGAGTGCAGGTAATTACAAACACACCAGTTCAACTTTAAGTCCTGTTAAACTCAACAAGTCCAATATAAAATAGTATTTGATATATTGTTTTAATGTTTCTCATTCTGTAGCTACTGGAATATTTTGTTGAAGAATATTTTGATCAAAATCCTATAAGCCAGGTATGTGCACTGTTGAAAACAAAGTTTTACAGTTGTTGCTTAAATTTCATCTGTTTAAATATACAATTTCTCTTGAAATGTTGATAGTAGTAGTAAGTTATGTTGAAGTGTGAACTCTTGGAAAAAGATTCTAGTGTCTCAGCAATATATGTGTTGTAGAAAAATAGGATTAAAAACCATTAGTGTACCTTGCATTTCTGTTCTAAAAAAAAATCAAAGCTCCAGTGCATATTAATCCTATACTAACACTTTGTTATTAGGTAAGGCAGCATGAAATAGATAATGGAAGATAAAGGATTATATAGAATTTGAAATTATCTAGGGCAGGATGCTGCATGCATAGAGCAGCCATTCCTGTAATTAACTTTTTCCCTTCATGTTTGGTAAAGTGGTAGTGATTAGTTAACCATCTGGAGTTGGGGAAGCAAGCACACTTTCTTTTTTCCCAGTTGTCGCAAGTGGATTCTTGGCATGGATTAGAATGACTAAAGCCAGTTTGGTTCTGCAATCTACATAAATGTAATTAATCCTTTTTTGTTTTCTTGGATTATGGAGAAATAGTGCATGATAATATCCCGAAGCTCTAACTTCTAGAACTGTGATTTCCTCTGTTTCTGGGCTTCTGATTTCATTAGGCAGCATCTATCAAGCCTGTTTTGTAGCTATATAAATTAGAAATTAAAAAAAAAAAAGCTGGGAGGGGAGAGCAATGATTCCTAGCATTCTGAAATCTGCATTATGGTTTTACAACACAACTAAGCAATAAAGGACTCCTTAATGTAACTTAATGAAGATGCAGACTATAAAATATTTCCTAAAGCATTTTATTCCAGTAAATATTTTGCAATAAATATTTTGACTAAGTCTTTTTCCCAGCAAAATCTGTTGTAATACAAAGAGAAGCAATAGTGTTTTGTATGTGGAGCTATCCTATTTGTCTGTTATGTAAATATAGCCATATCTTTTCTGAGATATACTTTTCATTGCTCAATGAATCCTATTAATGGCAAACAAATTTCTTGCAGATTGGCATCATTGTAACGAAGAGTAAAAGAGCTGAAAAACTGACTGAACTTTCAGGTATTGATTCTCTGTTTCCTCAGTTCTTATTTCTTCCTGAAATGGCCATTGTTTCTGATACAATAATATATATGTATTTGATGTTGTAAACATGTACGTTAAAATGAAGTTTTAATTTTCTAAAGACAGAGAGAGTAACAGCCAAATACAACTCCTAAGGGAGTTATTTTCCATAGCCTGGGAGTGAGCTAGGACACTAATCTGTGATGACAGGTTAATTTCTTTTCACAGGGAATCCAAGGAAACATATAATGGCTCTGAAAAAAGCTGTAGATATGACCTGTCTAGGAGAGCCTTCTCTATATAATGCCTTAAATTTAGCCACTCAAACATTAAAGTAAGTATATGCTGGAAATGTAAGAATGAATTTTGTTTGTTTGTTTTTATTTTAAAATAGTAAATAATTGCACTAAGTGATGTTAAAAAAGCAAAAAATTGACAGGGCAATTTAATAATTTTTTACTCTGAATACATATTTTTATCTCATGCTCTGGTCCTTTTCTTGACTTGATTTCAGCGTAAAATCATAATTTCTTGTTAAATCTGAATAAATATATGCCTTGCCTGCATGCCAAACTGGCTGTCTTAATTTGTTCTTGTTCCTCCAAGTAATTTTGAAATATAAGGATCCTAGAATGGCTTTTCTAATCCTGTTTCCTCTAGCTCTGTTAGATTTCACAGAAATCCTGGTAACTTTTGTTGCTGGAAGGTGTATAGTCTTGCATGATTGCTGAATAAGCTAAGACTGTGTTAGAATAATGGCTTTATCAAATTGGTCTTGTTATTAATGATTTTGGAAAATTGTAAAGTCTCATATGATTTTTTTTCATTTGCGTTTTTTGTCTTTTATCACTATCAAAGTAAACTTCACATTTGTATATAGCCACACTTTTTAAAACTAGATATATGTATAACTTCATCTATCTGTATCAAAAACTTGGGTTTGCTTCTTTCAGTAAGAAAAGATTTAATAAAACCTTATTCATCTGTTTGCAATTGAAGGTTCAAACAGACTTCACATATTCAATATAATCATAAATACATTTGGAACTTGCTCTTGTAACTATTAGAAGTAAATATTTTATTGTCTTTAGGCACATGCCAGGACATACAAGCCGAGAAGTTTTAGTAATACTGAGCAGCCTAACAACATGTGATCCCTCAAATATATATGATCTAATAAAGGTACAGAATTTATTCTGTTTTATTTAATTGTCATACTGGGCCAGTTTGATAATTAAATAATTAATTGGGGTGTTATGAAATATTGGAAGTTTCTTTCCTTTTATAATTTTCTATTCTGATGGTGTGTGTTTTTTTTATTTCTGTCTTTTTTTCATCCAAAGTTCTTAAAATCGGTTAAGATCAGAGTGTCTGTTATTGGTCTTTCTGCTGAAGTTCGAGTATGCACTGTGTTTGCAAGAGAAACTGGTGGTATGTATATTTATATACATAAAATGAATTCATAAATATGCATTTGAATTTTTACCAAAGAAAATAATGCACAAGGATCATCATTTTATAGAAAGTTTATATATTTTTTACCGTTCTCTATTTTTCCTGACCATGCAATATAAAGAATTTTTATTTGTAACCATTCTCTAATATATCTTTAGTATGCTTCTGGTTGTGTTCAATAACCATTGTAAAATATTGAACTCTTTGTTCCCTGCAATACCAATTTCCCCTTTCTGTTGTGCATTTAAAGCATGGCTGACAAATCTTTTGATGATTGTGGGCGACACTAAACATGTATTAAGTCTGACAACTGCAGGGTGATAGTAGAAGGAAGTTGGTGATGTGATTTTAAAAAAGTTATTTCCTTTCATTTTAGAGGGAAATTATGGACTTCTTCTGGTTTAAATTATGTTAGCTATTTCAATATTTATACTTTAGAGTTCTTTTGAAAAGTGTTCTCTGCTTCAAAATGATAAAAAAACATGCTACAAAGAGGGGTTTGGGAGCAGATTTCAGCCCTGGGCCTCTGGTAGTTTATTGCTGCCTAGAGAGACGAAGGACACACTGACACAACAGCAACAGCATGATGGGAAGTGTGTTCTGTGTCGCTGCAAGGAACTTAATATATATATATATATTTCAAACAATTGCCTTGCAGCAAATTATAGATTATTGATGTGTTTTCTGTTTTAATAACACAAAATAAATTAGGAGCATATGGTAACTTTAATAAAGTGAAAAAGAAGGTGAAAATTCCTTAGTATTTTTTATAAATTGTGTATCTGGCAAGCAGAATTGACCAGATCTTTCTGACTCTTTGATTGCGATAGAATTTGATCTAAGTATTTTATTCAAAATTAAATTATTAAAATTGTTACATTATAATAAGTGCAAACAATGTAATCGATGCTTCATTAGTATTTTTTTAATCAGCCTTTCAAAAATTCAAAGATAAGTGCATAAGTGGTTTCACTATTCCTGCTAAGTACTGTTCTCTATGTACTGGCTAGACTGGGCTCCCCAACCCCCGGTCCATGGCCTGGTACCAGGCCATGGCCTGTTGGGAACTGGGCCAGGCAAGCAGTGGGTGAATGCACAAAGCTCTATTTTGCGCATCTATTGGATTAGGTTGTGCACACAAAACCATCCCTCTCCCCGCTGCCACCAGTGCCGGTCTGCGGAGCCTGAAAGCTTGGGGACCCCTGTCTACACCAAAAAAGAAAACAGTACCTTTCCTTTTTAGAGAACTTGCAAAGAGTCATTTTTTAAGTCTGCAGGACACTTCTCACTCTAACCAGGCAGGTCGCTTTTGATACATATGCTGGCAGTGGTTGCAACTTCTGTTGTATTATTTTCTGTATGGCAGGAACTTACCATGTTATTTTAGACGAAAGCCATTATAAGGAACTCCTGATGCATCATGTCAGTCCACCACCAGCCAGTTCTAGTTCTGAAAGTTCTCTTATTCGAATGGGTAAGAATTCTGTTATTTTAAGAGTTCAGTATTGAACACACAGCATTTCTGTAAATGTTCTATGCAATTCTGTTTATTCCATTATTTTAACATGAGAAATGCAGATCATACTATGGACACCCAGAGGTAAAATTTTGCCAAGTCTTTGTAGATTCAGCATGAAATTCTTAATAGTAGCAATAGCAATAGCACTTAGATTTATATACCACTTCACAGTGCTTTACAGCCCTCTCTAAGTGGTTTACAGAGTCAGCATATTGCCTCCAACAATTTGGGTCCTCATTT
>JANHFL010008581.1:11410-25389 GCA_032468155.1 Oxyrhabdium leporinum
TTTTTAAGGGGATTTTTAAGTGTAAACCGCCCCGAGTCCTTGGAATGGGGCGGTATATAAGTTTAATTAAATGAAATTAAATGAAAATATTTGATATTATAGTATTGGCATTTCTTAATACTTGTGCTAGCTGTTTTTTAGTAACAATTTTAACGCAGGCAACCTTATTCTGTTGCTTTTATACTTTTCTAGATGCTCAGTTATTCTTTGTTTCAATTCCTCTTGTCTTTTTAGTTACAGAGCTTTGTTTTTTTCTGAAAAGAAGGTAGAGGAGAGGTTGCCTAGTTTGGGAATGAAATGTTTCAATATCTATACTGGCTTTCTCTACTGCTGATGTCCCCTTTTTGTCTGCATTGTCTGAGCTACCTCTGGAAGGTTTTGATATCCTTGCCCTGGATAGAGACTTTTCCAATTCTTCCAGCTCTGGTTCTGTGAATATTTTATTTTGTATTATAAATTGACCTTGATCTTCTAGCCTCTGTTCTGTTACTTCTGGTTGTGAATGTTATGTATGTTGTTCTTTCCATAACTGGTAATGTTTTCAGATATCTCTTCTCATTGGACTTGATTTATTTCTTTGTTTTCAGTCTTTGTGTATTTGTGACAGAGAAGGAACTTTTCTACCAGTAGTCGTGCAGCTGCTGGCCCTGGTTGCTCAACCAAAAGTCATGAGCCCTGTAGTCCATTTGTCAACAGAGGTCCAGAAACTCCAACACCTAATATGGTCCTTCTTGTTCCAGGAAATGACCAATCCAGTATGAATTTATGTAAGTTATGTCTCACCAGATTGTTTATAGAAAGGACACTTTTTGTCTGGCTTCTCTGGTGAGACGTGTCTAGTAAAGTTGAACCTCTGGCATAGCTCTCTTCTTCCTTATGCCCCACAATTAGGTCAAGGTAGTGCCTTACTGGGGGTATTATTACTATTAAAAGACAAGAGAAAGATGAAATGCACCTAACAATATGATATTTGCAAATACAGATAAATGAGATAATCCTTTCATTAATTTAGTATGAGTGCATTTCATCTGTTTGCTTAAAAAAACAGTCAGAATGTGTATAGTTGGATAGCTTTGTTGGAACAGTTTTGTCGATATTTTTACCACCAACAAAATTAAGGATTGATAACAATTCCAACGAACATTCTTGTTCATTCTGTCTAAAACAGATTACTTTATGAGAGTGTATGTAAGAAAATGGTGATTTGGGGGAGGGACGGGGGGGGAGGCAGATTTTCCATTTATTCCTGAAAAATATGTTCCAGAAAGCCTTCCAGCATCCCAGAAAATCCATGGGGTTATAGGGAGGTAGGTGAAGAGATGAAAAAAATCTGCTATTACATTTTTAGATTTTAATCTAATAATACTTGATTATGATGAGTTTTCAGCAAGGTACTGCATTACACTGAAAGGTCTATTTCTTACTTGCTATGCAAGACACCGCAGGAACGGTATTCAGTACTTTGGCATCATCTTGTCATTCTGATTCTGTGACTGCATTGCTTGTCACCAGTTTTGAATTGATCCTCCTCCTTCAGTCATCAGCTTTGCCATTATAATAATCGCTGCAATCTTAGACGTACTAGAGGCTAACAACAGTACATGCAATTGTAGATAGTCACATCCTACTATTTGTGTTGTTCCCCACTGGAGACACCTCATGTACAAATACATTCCCAGAGGTTTTCTAATTAACTGTGGTAAAATATAAATTAATAGGTAACAGTCTGGAAGGAGTAAATAACAGCAGGCGAGGGCACAGACACCTCAAACTTCAAAGAACTTTATAAACCCTAAACATTAACACAAATAATAAGAAATAAAGGCATTACAGTACCTCGGAACTTGTGAAAGACAGCCCAAAGCTCAGCAATGTCTGTAGCAAAGGTAATGTCAGTATCAAGGACAATGACTCGCTCAAGATTGGCGGGAAGTGTCTTTGTGAGAACCAGCTTCATCAGTCCATAGATGCCAGAATAGTGTTTGTTGGGTATCCAGGACACTTCAGACTAATAGCCAGAAAGGACAAGGAATAGAGAAAAGAGAAAGGGAAAACACTTTACTAGAGACAATACCTGATGTCAAAACAAACTGGTTTTTGAAATGACAAATAGCACTTTGCAGAAAATGAACATATTCTTCATCAATGCAGGACAACTGAGATACAGGGTTTTACTCCAAAACTTAATGTTATTCCACCCACAAAAAAGCCTCTGAAATATCCAGAGTGACATCCCAGTAGCATCAGCATAACTTTAGTGTGAACAAGGATACATATTTGTGATTTCCAAGTCATCTCACCTTATCGTCCTGCAAATATGTTTGGACCGTTAAATTTCTGTTCAAAATCTCACATATCCTCACACACTTGCACAGCTCTCTGAGCTATGCCATGCCTCTTGTGCATCCTCTCCAACCCTCCCCCACACTCCTTCCTTCCTCACCCTGAAGCAGTCACTTACCTGCCTGCCTGAGAGTTGAAAGCTCCTGCCAGCTTCCTTACTGAGTTTGGTTGAGAGAAGCTGGCAGGACGTTGCCTCACCTAAAGACCAAGGGATTCAATTAATGATGAAAACCAGGACTAAGCAATGTGGCAGTGCTTTACAACCACATTCCTTGGGAATGGAAATTCTGGACCCAATTTTATTGTAAGTGTTTTAGTCACCACACCCTTTACTCAGAAGTAGATTACACACTGTGGTGCTTGCAACTTATAAAAAGCCTAGTCTGAAGAAGTGGTTAAATGAACTGGCCATAAGTTCTAGTCCTGCCTCAGGCATGAATCCTGTTGGGTGCCTTTAGACCAGTCTCCCTTTGTCTTAGGAAGAAGGCAATGGCAATCCCCTTCCAAACAGCAGGAGAGAGATGGGCGGTTAAGAAATATGAAATAAATCAAACAAATAAAAGTTGCCAAAAAACTTTAGGGACATGATCATCAAAGGTAAACCGATGGGAAGGCACAAAACAAACGAACAGTATAAAAGTCTCTCTTTGCCTTTACATTTTGTTACAAAGTATTTCACTGACAAATATTGATGCTTTTATCTTGAGAGGCAATCCCTGTGAATCCTATTATGAAATATATTGCTAAGGTCAAGAATAAAGAAATAAATCTTTCTAGATCATGGTATTTGCCAAGTTAATGTATTTATGTGGGTAGTGGTATAGGC
The DNA here is from genome assembly GCA_032468155.1 of Oxyrhabdium leporinum. Taxonomy (NCBI): domain Eukaryota; kingdom Metazoa; phylum Chordata; class Lepidosauria; order Squamata; family Cyclocoridae; genus Oxyrhabdium; species Oxyrhabdium leporinum. Next base: position 14,580 of record JANHFL010008581.1, read on the forward strand.
AGCCAGAACACTTGTTCATGGATGATCCCATTTTTCTCAGTTTCCTTGATCCCTTTCATTAAAAGTTGTCATAGTATTTATTTAGAAAAATAAGTTAGAAAAAATGAAGTCGCAATAAGTATAAGCATTTTATACCCTTAGCAATTTCTGCTTTACATTGGTATTGTATTTTAGTTTCAAGGATACAGCTTTAACTGAACCATGAATATGCTGTCTTTCAAGCACAAGGACACAGATGTAGCCCCCTTCTTACAGCATTATGGAACATACAGAGTTTTTTGTTTTTGTTTTTAAATAAAAGAAAAATGTTTACAACATCGGAGTGGAAAATGGATTACGATCCATGTTCTGGAAGAAATTGCAGCCCTCTTGTGGTGTTGCAATTTTGATGTACTAACCTACTTTGATGTACAATCAACTAAATCATTTGTACTTAACATATAATTGTCAACTCACAACACTTTGCTTTACCAACCATATAAACTTACCACAGACTGAAAAAAGTAACCAATCCCTGCATTTATGACTAGCATCGATGATGTTACCTCGTTTGGGTAATGAAACGTCTGCAAGAAAACAAGGAAGCTCAGACAGCACCAAGGACCCCTCATTCCAAACCCTGAACTACAAATATTCTCCTTTATTGGTGCTTACAATTGTTGCAGCTTCCCCACTGTCATGTGATCAAAATTTGGATGCTTGGCAATCGGCATGCATTTACAATGACTGCAGAGTCCTGGGGTTATGTGATTGCTATTTGTAACCTTCACACCTGGTTTCTGACAAGCAAAATTTATGAGGAAAATGGATTTATTTAGCAACTGCCTGTTTCATTTAACAATTGCAATGATTCACTTAACAACTATGGGAAAAAAGAGAAAATCAGGCATGAGTCACTTAACAACTGCCTTGTTTTAGCAGTAGAAATTCTGGCCCTAATTGTGGTTATAAGTCGACAACTATAATACGGTCCATGTTTTTTATGAAACTGACCAGTAGGAACAAGCATTAGCATTTTAAAATTTGATATTGGGCATGTTCCAGTTGCTTTGGAAATGCAGCTCATAGATTTTTCAAACAGCTATTGGTCTTATTAGTTGAGAATTTTAGATTGGAATCCAACTAATCTAGAAGAACACAATGAAAAAGGAAGGCTTTGGACACCAATTATACCACAGTTACTTAGTCTTTCATATCCTCAAGGAGGAACCAGTTGAAACATGGTTTTATTAGGTGTTTGTGGAATTAGCACAGAGCGGAACTTCAGTTGTGGAATTGAATTTCAATGGGAAGGTTAGCTATTGCATTCATTCACATGTTAAAATGTCATAGTGGCCTATTTTGGAAAATGATGATTCTATATTGGATATAGCAAAATGATTATTAGCACTATAATATATATATATATCAATGGCAAATACAGGTAGTCCTTGGCTTACAAGTGTTCCTTTAGTGACTATTCGAAATTACAGCAACACTGAAAAAAGTGACGTGATCTTTTTTTTTTTGCATTATGAGCATTGCAGCATCCCCCATGGTCACGTGATTTACATCTGGATGCTTGACAATTGACTCACATTTAGGATGGTTGCAGTGTTCTGGGGTCATATGATCGATCTCCTTTTGCAACCATTGACGAGCAAAGTTAATGGGGAAGCCAGATTTACTTAACAATCATGTTACTAATTGAAGAACTGCATTGATTCACTTAACAACTGTGGTGAGAAAAGTTGTAAAATGGGACAAAACTCACTGAACAAATTTCTCACTTAACAACATAAATTTTGGGCTCGATTATTGTTGTAACTTGAGGACTACCTGTAATTATGGTAAAAGGAGATCTCAGCAGTTGAAAGTCAAGGAACACAATCATTTACTCCACAAAACAAACCCTTGGCTCTATCCCAGTGGTCTCAATCCCCATCCATGCTGCAGTCCATTTGGGACCAGGCCAAGGAAGTGGTGGGTAAGCATGCATGTACAAAGCGGCATTTGTGAAAGTGGCACACACATGGGTAAAACCCTCCCTTCTCCCCACCTCAACCTTCCACCACCACTTCCACTCACCCACCAAGCTGGAAAGGTTGGGGGACTGCTACTCTATCCAACTTACTCTGTCCAACTTGCATTATTATCCTATTAAATGTAAGTTCAAAAATATCAAAAGACAGATCATCCTGGCTTTAGACAACAGAGCACTGACGTTCTATGTTCATATAGGATCCATCGGTTTAAAGCCATATTCTGCAGAATAAGTGCACGAGCATTCATTTAAAATGCAAATACGTAACTTTTTTTCAGGTTTAAAAAATGGTTTCTATACAGTTGACTATTGCTTTGAATTACATATATTAAAAGGAAGTGCTACATAGCCTTAACAAGACTCCCTTCTGCATTTGAAGAACAGTCCTGGTGGCGCACTATTGAAGTGCAGTATTGCAGGCAAACTCTGGGAGTTCAATCCTGATAGGGCTCAAGGTTGACTCAGCCTTCCATCCCGAGGATGGTAAAATGAGGAACCAGATTGTTGAGGCCAATATACAAATAATGCTCTACAGCAGGGCTGTCAAACTCGTGGGCCGGATGTGTCACGTGCTGGCCACGCCCACACCCAGTTTAGCAAAGGGGGAAAAAGTCACGATATGGCACGTGGCGCCACCGTGACGCCGTGAGTTTGACACCCCTGCTCTACACTGTAAATCACCCAGAGAGTGCTGGGAAGCACTATGGGGAAGTATATAAGCCTAAATGCTACTGCTATTTGACTAAGAAAATGAGTCTGGTTCATTTAACATTTTATATGGAAACAAAAACTTAAAAAAAACTTCAGCAAATTGGTCACCTTAGATTTCTCCATATAACATAATTTCACCATGCTCATGTTGCAACAAGACTTGCAAAATTAAAAAGCAAAGTGTCTTTGTGTAACTCGGCTTGTGTGTTTACTAGCCTGTGTGATGTATGCATATGCATGATTTAAATAAATAATTAAATCTAGGGAAGGAGCCAGATGGAGAAGTGGATGCAAGAAAGTTTTAAATCTCTGCTTCATTGTCACCCCAGTGTTAAATAAAGCCCTCACATCTGCCATTTGCTATGGAAGAAAAGTTTCCTTTGGCAACAGCTGGAGCTTTATTCCCACTGCGAGTAGGAAATATGAGAATGTTCAATAGAACGGGGGCTGCAGCCAGGGCCAAGTATTAGTTTTCTCCACCCCAACTGCAAATTTGGTCTCACTACAAAGAAGCAGTTTGATAAAAAATAAAACAACACTACACAACTAACTGTCCAAGCCCAAACAACATGAATGTCACTTTTAATTTGATTTTAAATTAAACTCAGTGGGAGTCATTTCAAATGGACTGTTCCTGACCTTAATGTGACATTTTCACAGATATATTTTTAAAGCATTTGATTAAGTTAAATCAGAAATCCTTATAAAACTACAGTGTTACCAGCTCTTTATGTTCTTCTGAAAGAACCCTTTAGGATCATGCTAGGAACCATTTCATTTTCATAAATATTCTGATATATATTCTTTATAACAAAAAATATGAGAGAGAAAGCATACACGCTTATATAATATATAATATAAAATATTATATATTTGCTCTGTACTTTGTGGAATGCCAGTATGGCACAGAAACACTGACTGCTTTGGAAGAATAAAAAAAAAATCTTAAAAGTTACTAATTCTTGTGGCTTCCAAGAAGAGAAGATAGAGGAGTAACATGGGCCTGAAAAGTGAGACTGACAACTGGGAAGCAAGTTGGACCAGTGAGACTTTTCCAAACAAGGTGAATCCAGGGATCTCCCACATATGCTCTGGAAGTTGGTTCTTTGTGAGGAAACCTGAGAATCTAGAGGGACTCCATGGGCAATTCATAGAGCGCTGGAGCAAGGAAGAAGTACCAAGCTCAGAGTCTCATGTGGAGTCTGTTTAAGGACACTAGGGCACATTTATATTATCAAAGTTGCAGAGATTTTCCAAGGAGCAGAACAACTAAAACAGCTGGTGAATGATCTTTCAACCTGGATTAAAGTTAAAAGCAAAAAACAATTGCAACGATGTAAAAAACAACAACAACAACAACAATTAGAAACAAAAAGCTTGCCAAGAACATGAGTTAAGAAAGTTTAAAAAGGATTAAGGGCACAGCTGAATTTGGACTTTTATTTTAAAGTACTTTTGATTTATTATATTATATAAATAATACATACTTTTGTGGGAACAAGAACTGTTTAAACTTGCTAAAGAGGACAACTACTTGGTTTCATTAAAAAAAAGATAAAAGAAGGTTACGAGGAATTAAGGATGCAGAAACAAAGAAGAAAAAAAAGGTTCTCTTTTTCCTTTAGGGGTTATAAATAAAAATAGAGACATCGCTACTATCATGAGATTAGAAAAAAATCTCAGAAGGGAGATTAACACAGCAAATAACAGGAAAAAAAAGATTATGCCAGAGTTTTTATAAAGAATGTTTGAAGAATTGGAGAAGAATGTTACAGCAGCACTGACTGCACCAGTAACTGAATCTACCAGTAGTCCTCAACCTATGATCACAATTGAGCCCAAAATTTCAGTTGCTAAGCAGGACAGTTGTTAAGTGAGTGCTGCCCCATTTTGTGACCTTTCTTGCCACAATTGTTAAGTGAATCATTTCAGTTGTTAAGTTAATAACATAGTTATTTGATGAATTTGGCTTCCCTAACTGACTTTGCTTGTCAGGTCACAAAATGTGATCACATGATCCCAGGATACTGCAACTGTCATAAATTTGAATCAGTAGCCAAGCATCTGAATTCTGACCATAGGGATGCTGCATTGGTCGGAAGTGCGAAAAATGGTCATAAGTCACTTTTTTCAGTGTCATTGTAACTTTGAATGGTCACTAAAAGACACTGTTGTAAATTGAGGATTACATGTATTAAGATAAGTCTGGTTTCATTTGAAGGGAGAATGAAAAAAGATTTGTAAATGTGAAAGAAAAGTTGAATAAAAAATTTAAAGAAACTATAATATAAATGAGAAAAGTGATTGAACAAATTAAAGACAAAGCAGAAATTTCAAAAAACAAAGCCAATAATCAAGAGATGGAAAAATAGATAATATAGCACTGTTGAAATGAAGAAAGAATTTTGTTTGAGAAAGAGCTATTCCAGTGGAATCTGTAAAGATATTGTTAAATCTTTAGAAATTTTTTGAAAGGGAATGAAGATGATGATGGTGCAGGTCTAGACAAAATATACAGAATAGTTTATTAACTGATTATTTTATGACCTTATCAAAAAGATGAAGGGAAAATAAAACACACAATCTGATTTTAGGATAAAATACAGTGATGAAATATATAAAAGATAATGCAAGGAGTCAGCAATCAAATAAGTGAATCTCCCTTGCAGGGTATCCCAATTTGTTCAAAGTATAGGGTGGTTATCTCAAACAGTCTTAATTAAAAGTTAGCAGTTCTGCTTGTCATATATATATTAGAGCCCAAGAGAAAATAACACAATCTGTAATTCAGTCCCCAGTGGGCTGTTCTTTCCAATAGAGATGATAAGTATCTAAGGCTAAAGAAGGCCTGTAACTGACAGCAGAACAAAACATGAGCAATATTTTCAACGGCTGGGGGAACTCTATATGCAAGTCCTTTCATGATATGGCAAGTGATATAAGATATACAAAGGTAAGAAATATACCAAGAGAGTCGTATTTGTGCACTCTGTTAGGAAGGTCAAGAGACCAGGCTCTACAACAACATTTTAGTACTTAAAATGTTATTGATACTGAAGATTAATAAAGATTAATAATTCAGAAGTAATTGTGCTCAAAGAAATACCTATAATTAGAGTATACTGTGTACGAGAAACGAATACACCTTTTTGACTGATAAACAGAACATGATACTGAGATAAATTGGAAGTGAAATATTCATGATGATTTTAGCTGAAAAGATGAAAAATATTTTACAAGACTACTCATTAATATTAAATATGGTTTTGGTGCAAATGAAAAAGAGGATTAGAATTGCCTGATTTCAAATCATATTTCATAGCCTGTTATTTTGGATGCTCTTGAGAAATAAAAGAATGTTAGAATTAGGTTTGGATGGCATGGCTTTTTATGGTATGATTAAGGTTAATGTAATGATGAACAAGATTAATGTACATTTATGGTTAAGGTTAATGTAAATTTAAAAATAATTATGAATGCCATACTAAGAATATGAAATAGATAAAACGCAGGCTGTACCTAAAAATGTCTTTAATGGTTTCAGCACAAGAAAAAAATTAAAGAAAAGAAATTAAGGGCTAAGAAAAATGGTGAACATATGATCTGTTGAAAGTGATTTTATATCAATAAAGTAATTAGAACTGACAAACACACAACAGAACTTGAAATTCTATTGTATATGAAGGATGAACATGTGATTGCTAGAATGTACAAACTTTTCTATGAAAAATCTTCAATAAAATTATATATAAAAATGAAGTTATTAGTTCTTTAGCTAGCCATGGAAATGTGTCAGCTTATAGCTGAACATCTTCTCAACATTCCTTTAGCTATATCAATCATGTCATGAGAACAAGATTTTCAGAAGTTTCTCTTGAATTTATTGTCATAGCAATTTAGGTCAGATGCCCACAGAAGCTCCAGATGCGCTTTCCCATTTGCTGGAATATTTCTGTGTTTTACTCATGTCACGAGAAACCTTGCTGCAGTGTAGATTAATTCATTACACACACACACACACACACACTATAATAAATCATGATTCTCTCTTGCTCAAGATGTGGGACAGTGTCAATGAGATGTCACAAATGGTAAAGTTAAGGCTCTCTCTTAACCTTCAAGTTCTCCACTCCCCAATATGTTGTGACTGGAAAAAGCAATGGTAGCTGCATTGCAAGCAATATTTTGACTTGAAAATAGATCTGTCAGTCACTGAATCTATCTCCCTTTCCTATAAAGGTGTTTTTCTGCTACCTGCAACAATGACATATTTTTTTCAATCCGAAGAAGTAAAAAAAAAGGGGCTTTCTGTAATAACCAAAACAGAGTAATTTATATCTGCCTGCTCTGTAAAAATGAACATCTCTTCTGAATTACTTCGCAACATCTGACTATGAGCTATTTGGTTAGAATCAGTGAATTATCTTAGTCTCCAGACCGGTGTTTTTCAAACTTGGCAACTTTGAGATGTATGAACTTCCACATGTTGATAGGAGAATTCTGAAAGTTGAAATCCACACAATTTAAAGTTACCAAGTTTGAAAAATATTCTTCAAGACCAACACAATCCTATTTTAAATATTTTCCCTTTCATTTCTGAATCATAATTACAAAAATTAGGCTATATGTTGAAAAAAAACAGGAATAAAGCAAAATAAAAACTTTGAAAACCCTCTAAAACTATGCCTAATCCAGGAAGCAGTAACATGATTACCAGAAGTGTTACTGATAGACAGGAAACTATTCCATTAAACATACTAATCATGTTCCTGTCAGAATTCTCCTACTAGAATAGCTGCATTGGCAATTACAGATACAAATATAATAAGCAAAACCTTCACTGCTTTTTTTAGAGAAAGAATGAATATCCAGACAACCTTTATAAATTAGTTTTTTCTACCTGCTAGTTAGAGGAAGGGATTAGAATTTTAGCTTGCTTCTATGTTCTAATCCATCTTTCAAAGAATTGTATAAAATGAACTGATATTATCAGTTACGCTTTCTTTATGCCTCAATAATATATCTGATTTCTACAAGAAGAGGTCATAATATTTAAGTTACGGTAAATCCAAAAATACTCTTTAATTCCATAGAACCAATCAGATACATGAAGATACATGCGTTTTATGACAAGGTGATAATGAAAAGACATGCATAAAAACATTAACTGAATGTGGCCAATGTATTGCTGGTGCTCTTCTCATCATTACCTTGAATAATGCATTATCATTTTAAATCTCCCCAACAAATTCAGAGTAGGAACTAGGAAACACCCACCCCCTAAATTATATATGTGCTTGATCCTGTTACATTGAGATAACAAAATATCTGGGAGCATGTCTATGCGCAGAATTGCAGCAGGATACTCTATTGCAGTTCATCTGTATTTTAGTAAAATTCAGAATTATATATGATTGGCATACTGCTAAATTAAACAGAAGTATTACTTGATTTCTACATTTAGGAATTATTCCCTGGACAGATGTAATCTAAAATTGAAACTTGATTTCTGAAATAGAATAGGAAAAAAGTATAATAAAAGTAAGTGCTTATATTGGAAAAGCACATTAAAGTTTTCTTGATGCAATTTACACATAAGGATGAGAATGACTTTTACACATCACTACTTCAAGTCTGAATAGGAAATTTGACTTCTGCCTCCAGCTTAGATAAGAGCACTGTTATTTTAAAATATGACCATACTCTAAATTAAGGTTATCTTGCATAATAGTGTTATTTCAATTTTCAGGGCAGCACTCTAGTCAATCATATAGCAGCCATGCATTTAGAAACGGTATTAAAAAAGAAGCAAGTTTTAAAACAGTAATTATTCCAAAGCCAGCATACTTAATTTTTTTAAACTGGCACATTAAAGAAGAGGAGAACATAATTTTGTCATTATAAGACTGCTCACTTTGACTATTTCTAAATATAGGAAGATCTCGTTTAACAACCTTAACGGGGATCGGGATTTTCACTGCTAAGTGAAGTGGTCACTACATGACCATGATTGTTCTTTCCAAGCAGAAACATACAAGCCTATCCAGTTTCACACTTTGGAGTTAAATTTTCTTCTTAACCACTCCCTGCCTTTTGGAATGCTGAAGTGCCAGCTTAATCTCTTGTATACATCAAAGACAATGTGATTGTATCACAGCCTGGGGGTGGGAATTGTGGGCATGCTATGCAAACACATACTCTCTTGAAATCCTTTCCTCTCCAATCTCTCTGCTGTGCAACTGGGAGAAAGAAAGAAAAAAAAGCAAGCAATTTCAATTGCCAAGTGATATGGTTATAAAGTGAGATATCACATGACCACATCACTCAGCAACTGCAGTCCCACTGTACCAGTTGTGGTTGTTAATTGAGAACTGTGAATCATTAAGCAAGTAGGTATCTCAATCCAAGCCATTCTGTGTTTGGAGTTTTCCAGCCCCAAGTTTCAGTAAGGTAATAAACAGACTGCCTCCAACTTCACACACTTTCCCCCTATCTATGTCCTTTTGTCAGCACTACACCCTTCTTTGGCAGGCAAGTGCAATTCAAAGTATTCATTATCTAAAAGCTACTAAAAATCTCATTGTCATGACCTTTTATTGGGCGAAACAGTACATCAAAGGGCATACAAATTCAGGACCCTGATTCCTGAAATAATAAGTGCTTCAGTCCTACTAGCTGCTGCTGCACTGCTGGGCTGTTCCTGTGGTCATGTGATCTTCGTTTTTAATGTTCTGTGAAAGTTTCCCAGCCAGTTTCACACTCTCTTGATCCCTCTCTCAATTAGCAGCAGCCACTTAGAAGGGAAGGGGAGGGGAGAGTACTGATCTTCTCGACCAGATTCCCACAAGCAAACTTAATAAGGAAGCTGGTTTTTGCCCTTGATATTCCAGAAGACCCTGAAAACTCCTTTTTAGATAGATATTTCCTCTTAGCAGATGTTGGCAGGGAAGACTTTTTTTTAGCTATATTATGCAGATGTGAAAGTACTTTTACTATGGTTGCTTATTTTATATTTATTGCTAACCATCAGATTTGGTTGACTGATTGGGGCAGTACAAAAATAGTGCATTATGTGCTCCCCTGTTTTAAGGTGTTCTAACTGGTACCTTCCACGTAAAGTGGTAAACAGCAATGGCTCAGCAGCCAAGGAGAAATGTGTAAGTGATTCCTAGAGGTCAGACGTGACAGATGTGTGGAAGAGAATGCTGCAGCCTGTGAAAAAATTATACTGAAGTGATACAGATAAGCCTTCCGCTGTTCAAGGTGATACGACAGGAGGATGTGCTGCAACCAATTAGAAGTCACAATTTATTGGTGTCACATTCCCTCCTTGGGCCCTTGAAACAAAGTCAGATTGCTGGAGCCTCTGGGCAGCTCTCCCATTGCTGTTCCAGAAATAAAACAGAAAGAGAAGTATCTTGCATTACTGCAATCCATAGTTCAGCACCCATACAGATGTCAGCTATCCCAGACCATATAGATGCTTTTTGCTACTTTCAAAGCACTAGATGAAAGATGACCTTCTACCACAGTATATTACTTTCTTTCAAGCATAAAGAAACAAAATGAAACACACTTCCTATTTAAAAGCTGTGGTGGCAATAAGAGCCGTGGTGGCATAGTGGTTAGAATGCACTATTGCAGGCTAATTCTGCCGACTACCAGCAATTCGATTCTCACCTGTTCAATGTTGACTCAGCCTTCCATCCTTCCGAGGTCCGTAAAATGAGGACCCAGATTGCTGGGGGCAATATGTTAACATTGTAAACCGCATATAGAGGGCTGTAAAGCACTGTGAAGCGGTATATAAGTCTAAGTGCTATTGCTATTTCTGTTCTACAAACTACCGTTTACTAACCATAGCACTTTGTAGAAATTTGACTATGTTATCTATTGTCCCATTAAGTAATTTGAAGTTTGATACCAAATATGAGATTATAAAGAAAGGAGACTTTATGTTATAAATTGAGCACTTCTTCCAATTAAAAAAAAACCTTCATAAGATACTTAGTAAACAGGGATAGGATTGGTCAAATTCTTTAAATTAAAGAAAATGGCATGCTTGATAAATGTTTA